>LPNX010104832.1:35888-79507 GCA_001517045.1 Pseudotsuga menziesii | reverse complement strand
TAGCATCCAACCAATTATAAGAACTTCTTGCATGTAGATAAAAATCAAAGAAGAAGTTATCATTTGTAGCAGAAATTTGATTTGCAAAGCATACTTACAACCACAATCCTGTTTGATTCTAAACTCTGCAAGGATGGAATTTTATAATAACCATAATTCCATGTAGATAGTCACTGGGTCCTCCCAATTATGTTGCATTTCCAGCTGATACAAAAATTCACATTGTTCCTCTACTCCACTTATAACATGATATTTCATATGTTCTACTGGAAAAAAAAAATGAAGATCATGCACGGTGAGATATGATATCTAGCGAACTGTCTCTTCATGGATCTGATCAACATTAACATCGTCAACTTCATTCTTAACAATAAGACAATGAGGAGCAGTAGCTTGATTTGAAAAGAAATTATCCTTATTCACTGCAAATTTATCTTCCTGCTGATAAGCATGATCGTCCTTATGAAAATCAGTTAGAAAATTCATAATAAAATAACTCTTATATTCTGAAAGAATTTTTTGGTGCATATATGAAATCATTTTGTTTATGTAATTGAGAAGTAGATGCATCTTTCACATCACTCATAGTTGACACATCTAATTCATTGATTGTAATAGTTGGAGTTAAAGATAAATATGAAGATGACATATCAGCATTTCGACAGGAGGAAAACCTCAGGGTTGATCCTTGTTGTTCATACACTGCTTCCATTTTATGCACATTAAAATATTTATCAAGAATTTGATCATGAAGCTTGCCACAAACCCATAAATTGTTCTCCACTTCCTTTGCATCAACAAACATCTGTTGCAAGGATGGTGACTTTCTTTCTTTGAGGTATAAGAATAGATTGGGATGTTGTGCCATTGTGTATTGTATCATAGCAACAATCTAAGTAGGTCGGATTTCAATAGGCATGCTATAATAAATATTGTGAAATCTTCTGTTGAATTCATTGATAGTTTCAGAGTCTCTTCTTCTTTAAGGAAGAGAACTCAGATAGGTATTGATCGAAGGATTTATTCTCTCCCCGGTATCTTGAAAATGAATTATAAAATTCAGTCCATGAACAAATAGAATGAGCTTCCAAATTTCTAAACCAGAAAGCAACATCTCTAGCTAAATATTTCAAAAATAATCTCATGACAACATCTTCATGTAATATTTCAAAATTATCAACAAAGTTTTTAAAGGCTCCGAAATGCTTCTCGGCTATAACATGATCCTCTCCAGTAAATTGAGGAAGATACTCAAAGAAATAAAGAGGATAAGAATTAAGGTAATAAGGCATATTCAAAGGTTTAAACAACCTATTTCTGATTTTGGCTTGAAAAGTAGTAGGCTGAACATGAGGATTAACAAGCTGATGGAAAGACTCAATAATAATGTCATAAGGTGCTTGAGATTTGATAAGGTTTTGAATTGGTTTTAACCTCCTAGAGGTTACATGACTAATTAAATTCAAAAGGGATTTGAATACAAAACTCTTTCTTATGAATAGGCTGGGATGAAGATATAGAATCAACATCAACAACATAAGGAGGCTGCAAATTTTCCTCTTCTAAAGATGGGTAAACAAAGGTAGGCTGATGATCATTCGAATTAACAAAGCATAAGATGATTCTCTTAATTTGTGAAGGGAACATCAGAAATGAGTTGATAAACAAAACAAAATTTCATGGAGAAAGCTCATGGACAGATACCTGGTTTTACACTTCATCCCCTTCATCTTCTGTCATCAGGACTCTACCCAGTGAAATCTTTAATGATGGAGTCACCAGGTAGATTATTACAGTCAATCTCTTATGCACTTCTCTTATCTTCCATCAAGAGCTGGATCTGTGTTGTTATTTTTCTTCCCGGGGAAGATATCTTCACTCCTATGTCCCCGACAATGGTGCCAGAAGATGTTATCACTAGAGTTTTCACCCTGACTGCTTAGCTTCAAAGCCTAGGGAATCTTTAAAATTATTGAAAGGATGGCTAGATTTGTAAGTTGAAAAGAAAATGAATATAACATAGATTAGGCTACCAGATGAGAATACTGAACAGTGGATGTATGAACATGACAGACTTGAATGGGAGAATACGAGTATGAACTTGCTAAAGGAGAGGTCAAGTTTTCTCAGATTATTAATAAACATATAAACCATCCATAAGAATCCAAATATAGGAAAGAATCATGGGTAAAGAAAAACATTTATCGTGTCAAATTAAGAAAACAGGGTTATCTCGAAATCAATCACCTCAAAGCATTCTTAAAACAGATTGAAAATATAACACATGCATGTAATAAAAAAATAGCAGTCTAATATCCTATTACACTCTCGGCCCTCTCGGCTGGTACGCCTCCTTTGCATCATAAAATAAAATCCTTTTTCTAGAGAAAATCCTCTACAATATCTAATAATAAAAAATAAAAACAAAAGATGTTTTCGAAACATTTGCTAGAGATTTGTGTATGTTAAAGTAAAAAATGCCCTCGAATCTGGATTTAGTCTTCTTTGAATGCTGGAACTAAAAATGTGAGGTCGATAACTGATCTTTCCGCTCAAATCTCAAATGGTGCTTTGTAATTATGCCACCAGCCATTAAATGCTCAAATGATGCCCAAAAATACTCATTAAATCACTAAAAATATGGAGTTGATCACTGATGCTAATTCTTGAAACATGTAGTCTACCACTTGTTCCTCCTTTCATGGCCTGAACATATTGAGCTCGATCCTCCAGAAATGCTCTGCCACCAAGTTCTGATTCCACTTCTTATCTGGCATAATTTTAAAGTTTTCATTTCTTTTTAAATTGAGCTCAATGTGCCATATAAAGACTCCTTTGCTACCAATAATGTTTATTAATTTAATGAGCCCTTATATTTGTAATCCCTGACATTGTGAATTCCAAATTCTGGCATATCATGCAGATATAATACATTATTGCGCCTGATCAAAACTTCTTATTATTGCACACGCCCAACCACTGAATGTTGTTATTATTCATCGGGATCTCTTATGAGCCATCATAATCACCATGCACAAATCCATAACCTTAAAGATATAAACCAAACTGCTACACAAAATATCTAAAAATGAAAACAATTAATTTTGGATAGGAAGCAGAGCACGACTGTCTTGCTTTGAAATCACTGTGCATGTCTCTTTTCTATATCTTTGAGTAGTCTCCATTAACATTTGCATTTGAACTTTCATTCAACTTGGCATCAAACTAACACCCCCTTGTTGGCACGTTGTTTTTTGGACTCTATTTGACACATGGATGCTAGTTTAGTGAACTATCAATGGCATGTGAATTTTAGTCTCAATGAATGGGAATGGCACATCCAAACTTGAGCTTGTTCTTCACGTTGGTAGGAAACCCTCCTATTTTCGGCAATATGGTAATAGCTGGAATCAATTTCGACACTTGGTTAGATGAGATGCTTTTAATAGTTGGGTGTTACTCCATCCGACTTTACAACGTCCCTTTGGAATTCCTGTAGACGTCTACCTTGACACTTGCTGGCATGTTTTTCATTTAGCACCAGGCTAATTTGAATGTTCATAGTTTTGGCAAAGATGCTCATTGACATTCTGGCAACAAAAGTTGAGGTCTACTCTTAGATATGCGCTGCCAGAATCCAAAAATTTCATGATACAGATCTGGTACCAACAGTTGGTCCTTGAGATGATTTACCAATTACCATGTATAAAACATAAACAATAACAATATTATAACTAATGAAAAGAACGATAACAATGTACATGAAATAAAGCAGTAATAGCAATACTAGTAAATTTAATAACCAATTAACAAAGAACAGTAATAAAGCTAGTCTACAATGTTTGGATCAACATTATACTCATATATTTTTAGGTTCATATCTTGTCACTGAAAGAACAAGTCACCAAGAACAAGTCACCAAAGAAACATATGACATACCTTGATAGAGAGTAGGCTAGAGTGTTGTTGAGGTTAGATACATACAGTAGTAAGAAAGATATCTCAGTCACCATGTGTGAAGACCCTAGTGTTTGATTTTTATAGTTTATTCAATATGATCTAAGATCTTATCTAAGAGAATAACATGCACAACAATAATCACAAGAGACAAGAGACACAAATATTTTCCTTGGGGAAACCATAAAGGAGAAAACCCCGTAACTTCCTCAGAGATAGAATGAGAACTAGTAGCAAAAGTAAAACCCAAAAGTCTAAATATGATCTTTGACTACTGCTCTCTCTCACTTATGCGAGCTTGTCCTCTCTCTCATGCGCACTTGATGAGTGAGTGTGTGTGTTAAAATAAAGAGTCACTCTTTCTATTTATACCTATTTTCCACTTGACTTTTTCTCCTATTGGGTCGACTTCTCTAGAAGAATCTAATAACCCAATTACCACTTATTTTTGGGGACTAATGCCTCGACATACAAAGGATGGTTAACCTAAATGACTTTACATAACTCAAGTACAATGATGACTCTCTCGATCGGAGGAATGAACATCTTTGTCGGAGGTACAATAATAAAATACAAATATAATATAAAATACACAAGTGAATATCTTTCAAAGTTACAATTACATTAACACTCTTTCTTAACTAGGAAGGTATTCTCTTGACAGAGACATCAATACATAAAGGTACAAGTCTTCAACGCTAGATCATCATCGTCACTGCTACTGATGTTCTCATCATCTTGATCAAATGGTGCTATCTCTTGAATCTACTCGTCATAGGAAGTTATACAAAGCCATCCCTTTTTCATGTTGGATATAGTCCTAGCCTCCATGTAGGTCTTCAAATCATCAAGTAGGTATAGCTTGTTGGGCCCTGGAATTGTCCATTTTTCCATCATTTATCGACATACCTTTTATCCATTTTCTTACCATTGTTTCTCATTTATCATTCCATTTTTCATCCATTTGTTGTAGCTGCGCGTTGAACAGCCTGCTACTTCCATTGATCTTTTAAGTGGTTAATAGTGATTATTTTCTTTTATCTTTGATGAATTAAAAGACTATTATGCATAATTTTACTAATGATGGTTTGTGGAGTGAGTTGTCACGTACAGGACGCTCATAGCCAGCTGTTACAGCCTTAACCAAAAACGCATGCCACATAAGAACACCTTGATTTGCGTCTTGATTTGCGGGCATATGGAAACGAATCTCAAAAATACAAGACATGGATTTTGTGCGTAACATCCTCATTTACCTGACTCGCGAGTAAATCGCCAAACAAAGCTACGGTTTGCGATATGCAGGTGGTTCTTCGAGAGGGTATTTTCCAGATTTGGTGTTGCGGCCGTTTCCAAAGTTGCCAGCAGTTACGGCCATGTTTCAACTGTTACAGATCACAAGCTGGGGGTTCAGTTCTTCATTTCCATGAGATAATTTTATGTATAAATATGTAATCAATCTCATTGAGAGAGAGATTATGCATGATATATGATAGATTAGGCAGGATAGGAGATGGATGATAGAAGATGCAAGATAGGAGAGAACACAATGTTATGATGTAGGATTTGATCCAGATCTTTTGTAATTCTTCCATTATGATAATACATGCTGGTAGTTTCTTAATTCTGGAGTTGTAGACTTTTATTGTGGAGATCCAGCTCTGCTCAGTGGAGGAAGGGCCCTCTTCCCTGAGCAGATGCTGGTAGTGTTAATTGTAAGTGTTTTATTTTGTAGATCCGTTAATTGTTAACTCATGCTTTCATTCATTAGATTTATCATAGTTGTTTTATTATTTAGTTCATGTTTTATTCATTTGATTTATCATAGTGTTCTTCTGTTAATTCATTTTGATAGATCATTGGCCAACTTAGCATTGCTTTCAGGTTTATGTATTTAGATCTTGTTTAATAAGAATTTATTTTGTTGAAGTATGATTAGATTTACAGCGTGATTTCATGAATAGGCTTAGGTTTGATTTATTTTCAAGCAAGTGTGACCTAGTTTACAAATAGTTTTGATTGCATACCAATAGATAACAGTGTCAGGTAGAAATTGTGCTTGCATATATCTTGCACAATAACTTTGAAATAAAAGACTTGGGTTGATCATTTATGTTTAGCACTCTGCATGTTAAGTTTTAATTAACTGGCATATAGTGAGCACGCCATTTTGGCGCCGTTGCCGGGGAAGTTATCAATTGTGCAATAGTACATCTGAAATTGTTTTGCAGATGCATTGTTAAAATAGGGCATGTAGGTTGCATGATTACATTTTAGTTTATTGAATTTATTTTGAGTGTTAATTTTCTATCTTTACATTCAGTTTTATTTCATTTTCAATCTTTGCAGCATAAATCTTATCATTCCCCTTAGTGGTGTTGTAAGCACCACCCATTCTACTAACAAGTTGACAGGAACACTCGAAGGAGGAGCCTCAAGATAGCACACGAAGAATTTAATGAAGAGATGGCAGATGTAGAAGTTGTTACCTTCGAATTTCCCATCAGAGATTCGAGAGGAGTGGCACCAACGAAAATAATTCCCCTACATGTTCTACCGAATTTTCACGGTTTGGAAAACGAAGACCCTGATGTATTTTTATTTCAATTTGAAGTACTTTGTAGAGGATATGGTTATTGTGCTAATGATCAAAAGTTGAATGTGTTTCCCCTTACTCTAAAAGGAACAACCCTCCGATGGTTCATGAGCCTCGGTGGGAATTGTATACAAACTTGGGAATACATGAAACATGTGTTCTTGAAAAGGTACCAAGATTATTGCAGGGTCAATGAAGACATCTTCGAAATGACACAAGGAGAAGAAGAGATTCTGGAGGAATATATAGAACGATTTCAATATAACCTCCAAAGATCCAAACAAACATAGGAAACTGGGGAAGGAAATATTAAAAACACTTCTACTCAAGGGAATCCAAGCTGAATGTTTAGAAATATTGAATCTGATCGAAACAGGTAATGTATTTCAGTTAGTATATAATGATATTTGTGAGTTATGTAGAAGGTATTCAAGAGGAAACTTCAAGACTGGTAAGAATTCTAAGTAACTTTTATCTTTATTTTTGAAATCTGCTACAAAAACAAGAGTTTTACGAGCTGAAATCAGCAATTTATTTAAAATTTCTAAAGCTGATTCACAATCGGTTGTTTTACAGGATAAGGAAAAGCAGGAGGAAATAAGAGAAGCAAGGGATTTCCCTTTGGATAATCTTGAAAGGTGTGGTATATGTGACTTGAATCATCCCACAGATCATTGTCCCTCCTTACCGACGATGAAAGAAACATATCAAAGAGATCTGGGAGTTGCAACCAACTCGTTGCAACAGTCATGTCAACCATGTCCTACATCTATGGTTCAAAATTCTATCCCTCCATTTTCTTACTTTCATACTCAATCATTGAATACTCTTCCACCATGGCAGCTGTTGCAGCCTCAATTTAACTCTTACCTACCTTACCCACAAGGTTGGAATGGCCCATCTTATGATCATATGGCCACTCTCCCTCATGATGCAACACAACTTGGTCCTTCAATATCAACCTCACAACTCAATCATCTACATCAGCCACATCTATCTTCTCATCAAACTCCTTGGTATCCAACACAATTTCCTGTCCAATCCACCATCCACCCTAACCATAATAAAGTAGTACAGTATACTTACAGTGCTGAATTCCAAAATGTTCTTACACTTGGCTCTTATTCTACCTCATCTACACCATTGCAAAAAGGCTGTGTGTTGTTACAGCAAATCCATACGAGGCCTGAACATGTTTTAAATCCAAGTTTTGTAGATGGAGTTTCTTCTAGTCCTCATAAGCAAGCAGACAAGATCAACAATACACACGTAATATTTGATGGAGAACAGCCATTGGAACCAAAAGCATCATTCACATCATTAGATATAAAACTCTTATGCATTGAGGAAGATCAGTTTAATAAGGATCTTCATGGTGTAACATACATGAGCAATCAAGGGAACAAGAACTATATTGAAGCTTGGTTTCAATCTGTCATCAGTCTGCAACATCATTCCATGCTTCACCAATTCTTGGCACCATCATTTCAAGGGAAGTTGATCTCTCATATCCTAGAATTCATAAAGTTATATTTTTCTATTGGGATTATGAGCATACTTGAGTCACTTTTTCGAAAATGGCTCCATTGGAAATATGCATACACTTAAACAATTTTTATATTTCCAAGTAGAATAGAGTAGGATAGAATATCAGAATAAAACCATGCTTTTGTTTGTCTTTTTATTTTTATTTTTGAATAAGTATGCTCTCTTCCTGTGCCTTGCTGTGATCTGTAAGATCATAAAGTAGAAAGATAAGGAATGGGTATGAGATGTTTTCATGAATTCCATAAAAATGCACATGCTTTATTTCAATATTATGACATTTTTTAAGAGTTGCATCTTCTGCTGCAACAGACTGTGCAATTCAATCCAGGTGCTCAATGCTTGAAATTTTTGGTATGGATGTGTGTTACATTTAAATTTATATCATTAAAAACGTCCAGATCTATTCCAATCACTTTTTGGGGTCAAATTTCATTTATAAAATTTTGGTGAAATTTTTGGCTTAAAATTTTTACTGAAACACAGTCGGGACAGTCCATTTTTGAGGGACCAAATGAACTTATTTTTAAAACCTGTTTACATCCCAAGTAGCCCTTTGAATCTAGTTTCCAAAACAATTTTAATTTTTACAATTGGGTGTCAAACGAAAATTTTATGGCCAAAATACTAACAGGGCGTCAAGCTAGCAGCTTAGGAACAGAGTTGGGATAGTCCATTTTTGGATGCCTTACTGGACATATTTTGCAAACCTGTTTCATTGGTATATTCCCCTATGAATCTAGTTTACAATTCAATTTTAACCACTCCATTCCGATGTCGTATGCAAATTTTATGACCAAAATACTGATTGCCTATCACAAATCTGCATTCCTAAAACTCTATTTTCTAGACTGTTCATTGTCTTATTTGACCCATCAATTCTTGTTGGATTAAAAACATGTTTCTAATGGAGATACCTACATGAATATACTTACATCTCCAATTTGAATAACATCAATCCATTATCAAACGAAAAAGTTAAGCCTAAAACCGTGACTGTTGGTCTAGTCCAGAATTCGAAAAGACACCTTGTCATGCAAGCTGTTACTGAGTGATTTGGAAGATCATTGCATAGAATTTTAAAAACATGTTTCTAATGGAAATATACCTATGAATTTTATTTTATTTGGCTTTGGAATCACTCAAATTGGACAAGGAACGAAGAAGCTATGATCAGAATACCGTTGGTGAGTCTAGATGGACATTGCTCTCCCGCAGGTATAAAATGAATTTTGCTTTGTTCATTTTTCTTTGGATTTGTTTTATGAGTAATTTCTTGTTGTTTTTTTCATAAGTGTTGGGTGAAGAGAGACCAATCATCTCTCTTCTTCCATCATCTCAACGTTTTATTGCAGGCAAATGCTAGGTTTTTGCAGGTCCTTGGAAGAAGAAGGTCAATGCATGCACGAGTGACTCTTGAAGACTTTTTATCAATTTGAAAATGGATTGAGCACATTAAAAAATGGATAGATTTATATGCAAACCATACAGAGTCCAACGTTTCTGAAGTCAAGTCCCATTGCTACATGCCAAAAATCATTTTTAGACAACTGTCATCCCACTTGTTGCCGAAAGAAACCCCTCAAGAAGCCAATTGCCCTATGGTAGATTTATTCACCCTCCTCATTTCAAAACCCTAAAAAAAAATCCATTCATGTCGAAGTCCCATTTTCCACTACTTATGTAGTCACCATAACCGTTTTATTTCCCATCACTACTACATCATGACTTCACATAGACTTTCCACTTCTGAGTTTCATGTTGGTTCTATTTTTCACTATGATTCTTCACAATCATTTATTTTGTACTCGTATTGGATGATGTGGAATTCATTAAGGTCCACCTTCCAATGGTCTTGACCCATCGACTCCGACACATCATCTGGGATCAAGATTAGAGTTTTTATAGTGCCCTGGTATCTGCATGAATCAATGGAAGATTTCCTTGTTGTTAATCATGGGGATTCATCAATGCCTCTTGATTGACAAATCTTACAGGTGACTCAACTCCAGCACATCCATTCGTACCTTTCAAGATGCACTAAGGTACTTTAGAGCTCACTGTCATCAAAGGTGAGTTTCTTCACATTGGTTAACGACATACATTAATGGCTGGTAATCCAATGATTTCTTTCCATGCTCGACTTCAGCACATTCATTCGCATGGTAAGAATTGTACCTCGGTTTTGTAGCAGCTGAAGATTATGTGATCTAATGGTTTCAACAATGATTTATAGCATCATTTGTTCAGTAGTTTTGCAATTCCTTTCCATTTTCAGTTCAGCAGTTGATTTTCAGAATAAGAGAAAGGGGATTTTGCTTCTATGGTAGAATTTTTCCTCATCAATTGTCTCAGCAGTTAGTCTTACAGGAAACCAGCACGATATCATGGATCAAATTCAGTCTCATCCAGTTTCAGCTCATATACATATGTCTCAGCATCAGATCAGCCACATAGCTCCAACATACACCAGTCCATTCATGGCAACCAATGCTTCCATGGAGGTAAAACTTGAGGTAAAATAGCATGATTTTTTTATTTATTAAAGATTTAGGTAAATGTCATGAAGAACCACTAAGCATTAGCCATTTCCATTTTCTATATAGCATTTTATATGTCCATCCATTCCCATCATTTCTCATTCAATTCTAACACTTCATCATTCCTGCACATCCCCTTTAGATTCCAACCCAACATCTCACCAACCCAACTGACCAAGCATACAAAAAAGGGATACCTTATTGTTGTCACGCAAGAACCAACAATAGGAAGTTTTGCTGCTGCCACACAAGAACCAGCGGTAAGAAAAAAACAAAGTCTTGCTGCTGCCACACAAGAACCAGCAGTAAGAAAATAAGTCTTGCTGCTGCCACACAAGAACCAGCAGTAAGAAAATAAGTCTTGTTTCTACCACACAAGAACCTACAACAGAGGATGCATTTCAAAGGTATGTGTTTATTGGTTCACCTAATACATAAATCAGTTCAAACGCATGGATGTTGTGGCTGCAGAAGAATATAGGGGACTTAGTTGCAAGTTACATGAATGGCTCTTCTATCAAAAACCACATATCATCATTTTCAGTATATACAAGATAGAAGGAAAGTTTGAAAGTAATAATATCAAGTCTTATTACTGTAATTGTGAGGAATGGAAATCACAACATTCCTGTAGCAGTGCATACCAGCGTTATCTTGTACATTCAAGGCAGAGGAATGATAGCATTTATGACTAGTTCTAATCTTTTATGGGCATATTCAAAATCAGTAATTCCAGCACATCTTTAACAGTATTGTGTTGCAGGTAAAAGATGAGACAATTTTATGACATTCCTTTCTCCACATGAAGGTTGGAGGGCTACAAAACTCAGTGAAATTTCCATATTTTGTCTTGGGGCAGCCACATCTTTGCTACTTCATCTTAATTACATGGTAAAATTGGCATTTTGATACCATGGGCTGATTTGAATTATGTTTGGTGCTATCACAAAGTTATATGCATGAGTATTGTTGAGTGATTGAAAGCCATAAAAATTTGATATATGCATTTATGTAGCAACATTCTAAACAGATCTATGCTATATTCTTCTCCATGGAGCAATGGGCTAGCTGTTACCAGTGAAATGTTTGTGAGAATTTGAGAATCATTGAATGCTGCATATGTTAAGTTTGGGGGAGATGGCTACTTTCCAACTAAGATACCAACTCCTACTTTCCATGAGGACATGAAAAATTCCTCAGTTTGGGGGAGGAGCTACTATGCTTACTGTTTTTTTCATAATTCTGATGCATATTGTTCTTCACACAAAATGTTGAATTTGAATTGAGCATATCTCACAAAACACAAATTGGATCCTTATGAAATTTGGACAGGGGATGCATAACATCATGAAGAACACCGTGGCAAGTTTCAGCTCAATCCAGTGCACGATTTTCGATAAAATGACCATCATCACCTACAACCAATTCACATTTTTATCGAAATCCGTGATGTGGGTTTGTCTAATTTTTGGCGTGGAGATGCATTAGAGTGGTAGCTACCTTTCTGCAAAATTTCAGCCCAACCCAGTTGGTCGTTTGGGAGAAAATGGCTTTAGAAGTTTCCCGTTCAAAAAGGCTAAAATGTCGTAAAATATTGTCGTTTCCCGTTTTCCGGCGGCTGCCCATTTTCCGGCAGCTGCGACATATTTTCTGGCGGCTGCGACATATTTTTCGGCGACCGTTTTCCAGCGGCTGCCCATTTTCTGGCAGCTGCGACATATTTTCCGCCGGTTGCGACATATTTTCCGACGACAGTTTTCTGGCGGCTGCCTGTTTTCCGGCAGCTGCGACATCTTTTCCGACGGCTGCGACATCTTTTCCGGCAACCGTTTTCCGGCAGCTACCCGTTTTCCGGCAGCTGCGACATATTTTCCAGCGACCGTTTTTCGGCAGCTGCGAGATCTTTTCTGGCAGCTGCGAGTCCGCTAAATTTAGCGTTGTTCTGCCAAATTCGCCGCTAAAACCTTCGCCAACTTCTCTGCTAAAATAAGCTGACTCCGCCAAATTTGCCGCTACATTTAGCGTTGTTCCGCCAAAATCTTCGCTAAAACCTTCGCCAACTTCTCTGCTAAAATAAGCTGACTCCGCCAAATTTGCCGCTACATTTAGCGTTGTTCCACCAAAATCTTCGCTAAAACCTTTGCCAAATTCTCTACTAAAATAAGCTGTGACTTTGCCAAATTTTTAGTAAAGAGCTGCGAATCCGCCAAATTTTCTGCTAAATCCTCCACTAAGTGACTCTGCCAATTTGTGTTAAACTCTCTATTTCTTCTAGCTGTAGCTGTGCAAATGGTAAAATGAAGGAACAAGTGGATGAGTTTTTTTTTCAAGTTGGATGCTACACAGATATTGGGTTGCATGAGGACATGCAACAAGTTCAGTTTGGGGGAGATGTTGGGCCCTGGAATTGTCCATTTTTCCATCATTTATCGACATACCTTTTATCCATTTTCTTACCATTATTTCTCATTTATCATTCCATTTTTCATCCATTGGTTGTAGCTGCGCGTTGAACAGCCTGCTACTTCCATTGATCTTTTAAGTAGTTAATAGTGATTATTTTCTTTTATCTTTGATGAATTAAAAGACTATTATGCATAATTTTACTAATGATGGTTTGTGGATTGAGTTGTCATGTACAGGACGCTCATAGCCAGCTGTTATAGCCTTAACAAAAAAAGCATGCCACATAAGAACACCTTGATTTGTGTCTTTATTTGCGGGCATATGGAAACGAATCTCAAAAATACAAGACATGGATTTTGTGCGTAACATCCTCATTTACCTGACTCGCGAGGAAATCGCCAAACAAAGCTACGGTTTGCGATATGCAGGTGGTTCTTCGAGAGGGTATTTTCCAGATTTGGTGTTGCGGCCGTTTCCAAAGTTGCCAGCAGTTACGGCCATGTTTCAGCTGTTACAGATCACAAGCTAGGGGTTCAGTTCTTCATTTCCATGAGATAATTTTATGTATAAATATATAATCAATCTCATTGAGAGAGAGATTGTGCATGATATATGATAGATTAGGCAGGATAGGAGATGGATGATAGAAGATGCAAGATAGGAGAGAACACAATGTTATGATGTAGGATTTGATCCAGATCTATTGTAATTCTTCCATTATGATAATACATGCTGGCAGTTTCTTAATTCTGGAGTTGTAGACTTTTATTGTGGAGATCCAGCTCTACTCAGTGGAGGAAGGGCCCTCTTCCCTGAGCAGATGCTGGTAGTGTTAATTGTAAGTGTTTTACTTTGTAGATCTGTTAATTGTTAACTCATGCTTTCATTCATTAGATTTATCATAGTTGTTTTATTATTCAGTTCATGTTTTATTCATTTGATTTATCATAGTGTTCTTCTGTTAATTCATTTGATAGATCGTTGGCCAACTTAGCATTGCTTTCAGGTTTATGTATTTAGATCTTGTTTTATAATAATTTATTTTGTTGAAGTATGATTAGATTTACAGCATGATTTCATGAATAGGCTTAGGTTTGATTTATTTTCAAGCAAGTGTGACCTAGTTTACAAATAGTTTCGATTACATACCAATAGATAATAGTGTCAGGTAGAAATTGTGCTTGCATATATCTTGCACGATAACTTTGAAATAAAAGACTTCCTCGGGTTGATAATTTATGTTTAGCACTCTGCATGTTAAGTTTTATTTAACTGGCATATAGTGAGCACGACATAGCTCAAGACTTAATTCCTTGCAAAACCTGAAGGATCTCCCAGGAGTGATTATATTCCTTTACAAAACCTAAAGGAGCATCATAGGACTGATTATATGCTTCTGCAAAACCTGAAGGATCTCCCATGACTGATTATATGCTTTTGCAAAACCTAAAGGATCATCTTAGGACTGATTATATGCCTCTTCAAAACTTGAAGGATATCCCAGGACTGATTATATGCCTCTACGAAACCTGAAGGAGAATCCTAGGACTGATTATATGGCTCTGCAAAACCTGAAGGATCTTCCATGACTAATTATATTCCTCTGCAAAACCTGAAGGAGCATCCCAGGACTGATTATATGCCTCTGCAAATCTTGAAGGATCTCCCAGGACTGATTATATGCCTCTGCAAAACCTAAAGGAGCATCCCACGACTAATTATATGCATTTTCAAGACCTGAGTCCCCTATTATTATCTCATTGTCTTCATATCACCTCACCGTAACTCGGAGCATAGCCCAAATGCACACATCTCGACCACAGCGCTTACATCTGCACCATGGGAGGACACACCTACCACCATATGAGAATGGCTCTCGTGCATCCGCGACTTCTGGAACCATCACCTCCCCTTGGGGGGAACCTCGATATGAAGTACACCATGCTTCTCTCTGAAGTATTCAAAATTCACTCTATATAATGGCTTGGTCAACACATTGGCTATCTGCTCATTCATCGCAAAATACGAGAGCTTCACTGCTCCTCTCTGCACCATATCCTTGATATAGTGGTACTTGATCTCAATGTGATTCAACTTATCATGGAACACTGGGTTCTCAGAAAAATTCACACAACTCTGGTTGTCACAGAAGATACAAGTCACCTCTAACTAGAGATCAAACAAATCAGATAGTAGCTTCCTAAGCCATACTACCTCACAACTAGCTAAATAAGTCGCGACATATTTTTATTCGGTTGTGCTCAGCTCCACACGGGACTTCCTCCTGCTAAAGCAAGAGACCACACCTGACCCCATACTAAAGTAGCACCCCGAAGTGCTCTTCCTATCTAAGGCACTTCTAGCCGAGTCCGAATTAGCATAACCCTACAGGTTAACCTTTTGATTAACGTCATATCTGATCCCATAATCAATTATACCCTTAAGATACCTCAATATATGCTTTACAAAAACCAAGTGAAATTGCCTTGGATCCATCGGGAACTGGATCAAAGTGTTCACAAAAAAACATATGTATGGTCTCATGTTCGTCATGTACACCAATGATCCAATCATCTGATGATATATCATGGCATCAACTGACTCCGATGAAGCATCGCAAAGTAGATTCAAGTTCGATGCCATGCATGTGGATATTTCCATGCAGCCAATCATCCCAATCATATTCAGGATCTCTACTGTATACTTCCCTTGACCAAGGAAGACTCCATCTGTACTCTGCCACACCTCCATACCTAGAAAATAATGCATCATTCCCAAGTCCTTCATCTCGAACTCGGCAACAAACTTCCTCTTTGTATCAGCAATCTACCCATCCTCACCTGTCACAAATAGGTCATCTACATATAATAGTAGTATCACTGGGTTCCCTTTCTCAAACTTGTAGTAAAGGTTGTAGTTTGCTTTACTCTTGGTAAATCCCAAACTAGTCAGGAAGTTGTCCATCATATTGTACCATGTCATGGGTTCCTGCTTTAATCCATACATATCTTTCTTCAATTTGCACACATGAGTCTACATGTCATGTGTCTCAAATCCGAGTGGTTAATCCAAATACACTTCCTCTTCCACTACACCATTCAAGAATGTTGTCTTGACATCCATCTGGTGTATCTTCCATTTCATCACTACATCCAGAGCAAGTATTGTTCTAATGGAAGGGTATCTGGCTACAGGTGCAAAAGTCTCCTCATAATATATCCCTTCCTTCTGGGAGAAACCACGTGCCACAAATATCACTTTATATCTCTCTATGTTTCCATCTGCAGCATGCTTGATCTTATAGATCCACTTGGAAGTCACAACAGACTTCCCTTCTGGTCTTGGGACCACATCCCAGACATAATTCTTCATGGTCGACAGGTATTCCTCGATCATGGAATCCTTCCATTCTTTCTTTTCTGCCACTTCTTCATAGTTGGAAGGTTCTTTGTTAATGATGTCGCACAACAAGGCTACATAACTGGAGTATGGCCTTGGTCTCTTGCTTCCTCTATGCATTCCTTTTGGAGTGCCATATCTCTTTGCATCTAGGATATCCTCTCGCACCCATGTAAGTTTCCTCTTGTGAGAATTCTTCTCACGGGGTGGATCTACAGGTTCATGAGGTTCTTCTATTTATTGATCTTCTTTTGGAGTTGTTTCATTCATTATTGTATCTCGGATCCTGGGTACTTCTGGTTCTTCAATGTCTTCAATAGGTAGTTTTCTGGATTTGTTGTAAGTTGGGTCTTCGTCAAATGTCATGTTCCTGCTGATATTGATCTTCTTGTACCCTGGAAAGTATATTATGTAGGCTTTCAAGTTTTCACTATATCCCACAAATATGCCCTTCTTTCCTGAAGGGTCTAACTTCATTATTTTCTCCTTTAGAATGTGTATGTACACTGGGCAACCAAATATCCTGAGATGGCTGACTTCTGGTTTCTCATCGAATAAAGTGTCTTATGGTGTCTTGTTTTCCAGTACTTTATGTGGAGTACGATTATGTACATACATGGTTGTTCTTGCAGCTTCTTCTCATTGATGCATGGGGAGATATTGATCATGAAGCATTTTCATTGTTGCTTCCATAATCAGTCTATTCCTCCTTTCTGCAACTCCATTTTGTTGCCAGGATTGTATAGAGTGGTCAACTCCCTCTTAATCCTTGACTCTCTGCACAATTCCTTGAATTCTCCTGATGAGAATTCTTTGCCATTATCTGATCGAAAGGTATTTATTTTATTTTCTGTGTGATTCTCCACCAAGGATTTGAATTCCTTAAATTTGCTGAATACTTCATCTTTTCTCTTCAAGAAATATATCTAGGTTTTCCTAGAAAAATAATATACATACCCACTCAATGAACTGGATAACATTGGACCGCATACATCAGAGTGGACTCCTAATATTCCTTTTGTTTTTCTCTCGCTACTTAGAAATGCATTCTTTATGTTCTTTCCCTTCGCACATCCTTTGCAAATTCCTCCATGCTTTGTCTGGATTTCAGGAATACCATTAACTGCTTTGCTTGCAAGTGATAGTACTCTATAGTGCAAATGTGCAAGCCTTTTGTGCCATAATTCACTTGTCTCTATGGAGTCATGGACCAACGCTTGTTCAGGTTGGCCCTTCAGTTTGTATAAGCCTCCCTCTTGATCTCCAATCACTGCTACATCATCTATGGTATTTCCTTTTGGCCACATAAGAACTTTGCCATCAATAAATGCAAGTCTCATACCTTTTTCATCTAATGCAAATATGGAGAGAAGATCCTTCTTGAGTCCTGGTACATATAGAACATCTTTCATCTTCAAATATTTTCCATAGTTTATATTTTAAGAGGCTTCACCACTTCCTTTTATGGGGTATTGGTAGTCATCCCCCAAGTTTCACCTTGTGAGGTGACTCATGTTCAGATAGATTCACAAAGGATTCCTTAAATCTTGTCATATGCTTGCAAGCCCCACTATGTACAATCCAATCATTGCTCCCATGTAAAACAGTACCTGTGAGAGCTGAATTAGAACATATTCTTAATCGCTTTAAGAATCTTCATTGTGTCCTCTGGTTCTCTTCCTGGGAGTTTCATCATCCTCTACAGTGTGAGCATGATGTCTCTTCTTATTTTTCTTCTTCTTTTTGTTCTTAGGACAATATCTGAAAAAATGTCCATTCTCATCACAAGTATAGCATCTAACATTAGATAGATCTCTTCTGGGTCTTCTAAGATTATCCATTTGATTTTGGTGGTGATGTTTTTATTTCTTGTGATGACAGTGCTCCCTTTTGTTGTTCTTGGTGTGTGTTGTGAGAGCTTGGTCCTCATTTCCCATCTTTTCTTCTCGAGCTACAAGTCGAGCTTCTTCTTATGATAATTCCTCCCACATCCTACTAAAATTGATTAGCTTCCTTCTAGCACAAATTCCTTGAATAAAAGAGTCCCATGACCTAGGGAGACCATTCAAGGTGGTCATCACAACTTCTCCATTCTCTATGTATTCTCCCACAAATTCAAGTTTTTCCTTGATTTGAGAGAACCTTGTAAAGTATGACTGTATGGTCTCTGCATTTTGGATCTTTACATTCTTCAACTAATTTCACAAGGTCATCTTTTGATTTATATTCTTTCCTTCAAATAGCTTGGTCAACGAATTAAACATCTCTTTAGGTGTCTTTAAGGAAGACACATGTGGTATAAGGTGATCCTTGATAGAATCAACAATAATCCTCTTGGCCTTGACCAAGTTCTTCTTTTGTAAGGATTTAGCCTCATCTCCCTCTGGAACTGGAACCTCTTCTTTTATGTAGGTGCCCAATTCATTCTCTTCAAGGACTAGTGAAATTCTACACTTCCATGCTCGAAAATTATCATATCCTTCAAGCTTATCCTCAATCTTGGTGTGGTGAGACATATTTAATGAGAACCTCAAATGGAAATACAGAAGATTTAGATCTTACCACTTTGAGATGCCCGGACTGGATCTAGAGCTGGTCTTTTGTAGTGCTAGTTTTCTGGTCCGGGGTCAAATTAGGGTTTGAATTTCCCAGAGTTTTACCCAACCAAAAATTTTGATCTTGGTCTCTAAATTTTGAATTTGAGGAGAGAACAATCCTATGTTGGTTCCACTCTAAAATTCCACTTCTGTGAAAATCCCTAATTTCCTATAGTAGTGATAGGCCAAAAACTGAAAAATGCCCGAAATCAGATTCTTCTTCAACGGGAAGATGCGCTCTTTTAAGGAGAGTTATCCTAGCCTACTTTCCTTGATGATTTGTGGAGAGATACTCGAAAATTAAGATTCCCTAGCTTCTGCAGCTACACTATGCCTTCTTCTCAGTTTGGCTCTGATACCATGTTACATTTTTACAGTTTATTCATTATGATCTAGGATCTTATCTGAGAGAATAACATGCACAACAATAATCACAAGAGACTAGAGACAAAAATATTTTCCTTAGGGAAACCATAAAGGAGAAAACCCCATAACTTCCTCAGATATAGAATAAACACCAGTAGGAAAAGTAAAACCCAAAAGTGTAAAGATGATATTCGACATATGCTCTCTCTCTCACTTGTGCAAGCTTGTCCTCTCTCTCTCATTTGCACTTGATGAGTGAGTGTGTGTGTTAAAATAGAGAGTCATTGTCTCTATTTATACCTATTTTCCACTTGACTTTCTCTCCTACTGGGTCAACTTATCTAGAAGAGTCTAATATCCCAATTACCACTTCTTTCTTGGGATTAATGCCCCGGCATACAAAGGAGGGTTAACCTCAACGAATTTACATGACTCAATTACAATGATGACTCTCTCGATCAGAGGAATGAACATCTCTGTCAAAGGTACAATAATAAAATAAAAATACAATATAAAATATACAAGTGAATATCTTTTGAAGTTACAATTACATTAAAACCTAGTAGGATAGTAGCAGTGATATTTATCCCAAAACACAGCTAATCAACCTTAAAATATCACAACTCCCTCTAGCATAATTAACACCAAACAAGTCATGTCCAGAAAGGTAAGGTCAAATTAGCCACGACCTAAGTAGGAGAGGTTACCACAATCCACTTAAAGGATGAGGGAGTTCATCACAGTCCATGGCCCAACTAGGAGAGATCATACATAGTCGCAATCCATCAGGATATACCTTACACAATAAAAATTAAGGATTAGCATCCCCAGAGGGATGACACCAAAGCTAACGGTCCAAGAGTATCCCACAGAAATGAACAAGGCCTATATTTCAGCAGCAAAATGGTCTTGGATCAACCTAATACAGTCACAAGTCAGCTTCACAAAGTCATGGCCCAGCATGGCAGCAGGAGAGACACCACACATTCCATGGGTCAGATGCATAAGGTCACGGCTCAGCAAGAGAGACACCACACAGTCCATAAGTCATATGCATAAGGTCATAGCTCAACACAACTCACGATTCGGAAGAGAAGGGAGCACAAAGAAACCCTTAAAATCTGATCTGGTAACCTAGGGATGAAGCAATGAAACCCTAGAAACATACTCCTTGACGCCAAACAGAAAGATTAGAGCTGAGATGTATCTTCTTGGATGGATCCATAATGAAGGTTAAGACTTGTTTTTATAACTTGAAAGGATTTCTAGGGTGTCTTTCTTCAAACCCAGCTTTTAGGATGGTTACCAATAAAATAAAAATAGGTTGACTTAGTATATGGTACCAATGGTCAAAGTGGTCACACAAATAATAACAATAAAGACAATAAGGTTAGGTCATCATATCAAAGAGGTCATGGTACCACAAACAATAAGGGTGCTAGTACCAAACGTACCATAAGTCAACTAAGGGTCACAGCAAGGTGGTAAGGCAACCCCCATACCCACAAGAAAAATGTGTGCCATAAAGGTGGGGAGACAACCCCTTTTACCTACAGGACCAATAGGACCAAGGAAATTAATCTTTTCTCTCTCAAGGTATATCATCATGTGTGTTCCATATATCTTTATCATCACTGTATAAGGAGAAGATCCAAAATGGATAATGTGCCACTAGAAAAAAGGATACTATAAAATACTATATAAATATAGAGGGAGAAAAGGGAACATGCAAAGAGGACATGAATGGTAACATAAAACCATGCAAGTGAAAACACTCTACTCCCACTATCTGTAGTAAATACCCATGAGCACAACAATGTAATTTTTGCGGAATTCATGATGAAGTAGGATGATATAATGATATATCAACATCTTGATAACACAAAAATATAATGCATAACAATGAAATTCAAATAAACCCATTTGAATAATGCCTTCAATTAATTGCAAAAAAAACAAATTACAAGATAAAACTGTCTAACAAAAGAATATGCCATTTTCAATCACGTCTTAAGATATAATTGCAATCAAATTCAACATTAAACATATTGATATTAAATGATAGATGGGGTATTTTCTCAAATAACAAGAAAACATAATTGAACCTTAAACTCCTGCTTTGTATCCTTAGACAGATATAGTCATCACTTCTCACATCGCAAATGTTTCAAAATCAGGGGAAGAAAGGTTGTTATCATCCATGGCCAATTCTATTAACGACAAGAATTTAATTAATAAATGAGTTTATGGTACAAAAATCTCATAAGTACATTTATTGGTTTCGTATACTAGCCATTATCTCAAATATCCATAAGAAGAATCTATGACTAAAGACATTTCATTCAATATTTACTCAATGAATGAGGAATTATGGTACAAAATGGAATAAGTACATTGATTGGCTACCTATGCCTACCATTTTCTCAAATATGCATCACATGAAGCTATGAGTTAAGACGAACTATTCTGCTTGATCTATTATTTTTCTAAAAAAAATAGTGATCATAGGAGCAACTATACAAAAGGAAACCCTTAGGAAATCCAATAGACCTATGATTGACAAAATGTAGTGGAAAGGTGAACTTATACAGTTTGAGCTGCATGAAAGCATCTCAACTCAAACAAATGCTCATCATTAGAAATGTGAAGTGAAAGTCGAAGATTGGTCAACAAGGTTTCTTTCTCCCAAGTTATGTGTACATATGCATACAAAGGTCTCATTGAATATACCTCACTCAATCATGAAATAAACCTCCAAGAGAAAAGCACCCAAGGCTGAGAGGGAATGTTTCCAAATTAAGCAAAAAACATTCCTGAAAATAGTGCATTCCATTGAGAAGAGTGACACACAAAAAGTGCTCCAACAATTGGCATAAATCTCCTAAGCGCTACAACCTAAATGATCATTGATGATTCCCTAGTAATGATGCTTCATGGAGTATGTGGATTGTTTGACCAGGAAATAGGGCCTTGTTTGGTTGCCATTTATTTATACAGCTATTCCAGGCACAAAAAATGGTCACATATACAGTTGTGAATCACTTCATATTGGCCTTTTGGAAAAACTGCAATATACCAAAGTCTGCTATGGAGACTAGGGTTTCAAATCTGCTAGTGTGTTAGGTGCATGCTACTAATCCAAACCACTGGAAATGTCATCCACCACAGTCAAACAAATATGTCCATACAATATTTTTGACTGGGGTACAATCTGTGTGGAAGAGCAAGGCTGCCATAGAATGTTTCTATGCTGACTCAAAGGGATGCCATAAACTATTGCTGATGAAAATTGTTGCCAATAATCCACATTTTGTTGGTGTGATTATCCAAGGAATATCTTCAAATTTTTGTTCCAACTGATGGGTATGTTGTTGGTTTTAATTTTCTTAGGAATTTCACCTTTAGGACAGCCTCAATAAACCCTAAAATGCACCTTATATGTCTGAGTTTTAATGTTAAACCTAAATTATTTTCCGCTTTAGGTTTTCTATTTTGAATATCATGAGTTTAGACTTGGAAAGCTAACAATAATATATTTTTACAATGATATGTTTTTGGCTCGATACTTTTTCCATTTCTTTTCTTTCTTTGCATTCTCTTATTGGTCATACTAGACTTAGTATTTTAGCCGAATATGAGCATGTTGTGGGGTGTTATCTTGAAACAACAACTATAAAACCTCATTTTTCCTCATATATGGGTATATTTTTGGTGCAACCATGCATCTAATCCATTGAGAAAGGGCATTTTGAGTAGTCTAGTTCCTTGTAGCAACACTTCTAGGCAATTTTGTGCATGATTCAACAATGTTTTAACCCTCAAACAATAATAAAATAGAGTAAATCTCAATTCTGGGTGGTTTTAAGGCCATAACAACAACAAACAACAATATGGGCATGCCCGGGGTTTATAAATCAATTTCAAACCTGTTTTTGACTTCCTAACAATAGTGGGAAGCATAATCAACAAACCTGGGCAACCTATGAATGAAAAGGAAGCAAAGAAGCAAGTTGGGAATGACTTTTTCGTTCCCTAACCTCATGTGGAGAAATGGTAGACAACATTCCACTCTAGAGACTCCCTTATGGTATTCATTTGGATTGAAGAGACTTAAAAAGATAAGGCTTCCAGCCTTATTAAATGAAATAGAAAGAAAATATAGAATTTAACACCTTAAGACAAGAGTTGCATGAAAAAATTGAAGAAATATGTGATAGAGAAGCAAGAATAGATGTTTTAAGAAAAAACAATGTCACTAAAAAATTAATATAATATTTATAATAAAAAAAACTAAACCACCAAAGAGCAAGCTAATTTAGCTTTGGAATCTGTTTCCCTAGCAATCATGATTCAAGCAAATTGTTCCATGCTAAAATAAGAACCGAAATGAGAAAAGTTTGAAAATATCCAAACTCGTTATTTGTGAAACTGCCTAAATATCCAATGAGACATGCATAAATGATGATTGATTGAATGGTCACTAGTATGTGCAAAGTTGATGTTAGCCTCGGAATTTTGCTATCACTTTGCCAGCGCAACCTCTCACTAATTATTTGTTTTAATCCAAGCATTCTCCTCAATACCGTTTGCAAATTCTACTTTGTCACATTGGCCCATCCTTTTTAGTCCCGACATTTACCTCAAGACACTTTGTAATTCTAATTTGTCACACTATACTGGACAATCCTACATTTTTAGATGTATTCGTTACTTTTGTTTCCCTATAGGACATATTTGGTTTCTGTCTATATCATTTGAATTTAAATGATGTAAGACATATTTTGTTCTAAGTAATGGTATCTATGAAGTCTTGAAATAAGTAATTGTCTATATTAGTTATCATTTCTATTATTCGTTCCTATATATTTTGTTTCCACTGGAAACCTCAGAGGATACCCTCTCTTCCCCACAATATCCGGTAGGATGGTGGATGATCACTATTGTGGCTGGTAACCCTGGGGGATTTGATTGGATTTGAACTTGTGAGTTTATGACCTATGGCATTTTTGTTGGAAACATGCCTTTGGTGGATAATTCAACCAGCTAAACTAATCCTTCGAGCTATTTTCCTTCATATAAATATTGTTGGAAAGAATGTCTAACGAAAACATCATATTGTGTACTTTGTAGGAATCCCAAGAAGAATCTCACAATATCATATATGTTTGTTAAGTTGAATGTTGATGTTTCAAGGAAAAATACTAATGACAAGTATTAGGTAAGTCTATCTCAACTATGATATTGTTAAGAGGGAGCTCATGTATCTTATATTATTGATTTTTTGTGATGTGCTTTTTTCTTCATACAAATTCATTACTACCTTGTGGAATCAGACCTTGGATGATCATGTCCAACGGGCATACAACACAAGGAGTGAGTCTTCTATTGAGTTTGAAGTAGATAAACCATACAAGCTAATAGTTTGAGGCTATATATAATTATAGTAGTGTCTTAGTATTTGTACGTTGATTATTTCTATTGATTAATCCATTTTGTGCATGGGAAGTAGGCAATGATTCTTCCATCCTCCAAGGAAGAAGGCATTTTAATCAAGAAGCATTATGTTGTGTTCAATGATGATGGAACACTAGATGAGATTAAAAGTTTTGAAATAAAGTGACATGGTGAATTGAATATTATCAAAGTTTCTTAGGTATCTATACCATTGTTCTACATTGCAGCAAGGGAACCAAGAAAAAGGATGTGCTTTCTTAGCTTTTGAATACTCGATGGTATTCTAAATTGAAATCTAATTTGGGAAAATCCTCTGTCGACGTCCTTTATTGTGTTAATATTATGTTTTATCAATGCATTCCTTTACAAGTGCCTTGGATTCCTTTCCCTTGTGGAAGTCATTCATTTTGATTGATCATCTTTTCAACCATTTTGGAAACATACATTAAGTTTTATTGCTATGACTCATTAATCCTATCTCTTGTTGATATTATATTATATGTGAAAGGGAATCTACATAAGTAAAGCATAAGTCATTTCTTGTCTAAAAATTTGATATTTCCAAATACCATGCATTTCTACCATAGATGATGACTAACCTTATGTTGGCCATTTCCTCGTTTCATCTTATCCCAGTTATGTAGAGTGTTTAGACCTTTATCGCATACTAGACCCCACATGGCTCTTCTTTATTGGGGATAGAACAAGATTATTTGGTCCTTCGTTGTGAATACCTAGTCTTCAACCATATGCAGGAGGGACAGCAAAATGGCCAATTTCTCATTCAATTTGGTTGAAATTACTAAAGTCCATAATTACTTTTAATTGCATATCATGTCCCGTGCAAAGCATAGCATGGAATTTTGTAGATGATGGACTTTTATTATTGATGTTGATGGAAAATTTTACTTCTCAATTGTCTGATGCTGAAGAGACACATAATAAAGATGGAAATGTTTTTGGTGATCACAGGGAGGATCAGAAAACCCCCAAGACATCAACTAAAAGCAGCAGTAACCCTAACTCGTTAAGCAAAGTTCTAACGCAGAAAAAAAAAATCAGATCTGAACTTCTCTCGTGTCAAGATGCACACAAAGAATGAACTTTGAACTTAATTTATAATCTTGACAATCCTTCTAGAAGGTTCACTTAGATACTCCTAGGTTTTGGGATAGTTATGGTATTCCTCTTAATGTAGTTGAGGAAAACAAACTGTTATGAGCTCCCTAAACTTCATTATTTCATCTCCCTTTGACATAATAATTATTTCCTAATTACTGAGGATCATCCTATAAGCCAATATTCTCGCATGAAGAGGCTATACATATTACATGATTTTTCCAAATTAACTGTATAGAAATTTATAGTTCATATTTAACCATATTTTGCATCTTAAATTTGCTTCACTCTTTTGTTTTGTTCTCTCCTTCAAACTATAATCAGTCTGCTAACTAAGAAATCCAGGTTAAACAAGATTGTAGATTCTTATCAAGAACACACCACAACATCTAACCCATCTGAGTCATCACAATATGTATAGCCTCTTCATGCGAGAAGATTCGCCTATAGAAATTTACAATTCAAATTAACCATTTTTTGCATCTTAAAACTTGCTTCACTCTTTTGTTTTGATTTTTGGAAAATGGCATGTGATTGAGAGTCGAGATTGGCTTCTTTATATCTGCTCAATCTATTTTCTTTGCACATAAACATAAAAACAAGTTTCATTGTTTATCATCCCAATTTAACCTCCAGAGAGTTGAATGAGTTTCTTATCTCTCCTTCAAACTCTAATAACTCTTCCAACTAAGAAAGACAGGTTGAACAAGACTGCACATTCTTGTCAAGAAAATAACACACTATCTAACCCATCTAACCTAAGGCCAAACCTCCAAGGAAAGCTCCCAAGTGTGAGGACCTTAGATTATCATGAGCTTATTACTAAAAGTAGAGTGGGAAATCAAGAGAACAATTTTCCAATGAATTCAAGCAACACATTATTTCCAACTTTGATGATCACATGGATCTTAGGCCTTATTACTTACCTACAAAACATAAGGGTTGAAGGTCATTTTCGGACCTTTGAAACCTCCTACTCTTTTCCAATATGTGCCCCTTACTATGGTTTTCCAGGTTCTAATTGGTAAATTTTTGGTTAGGTTTACCATTCGGGTTTGATATAAAGAAAAATCATTTTTTTTATACTTTCATGCATGAGATAGAACTAAAGAAAAGCTAGATTTTAACTTGTACACTTGGCACTTCCACAACGCAGAGGCACATGTGAGTCCCCTCAGCATGAGAGTTATGGCCTATACCAGGAGCATCAAAATGGTCATAGATGGCCCAGTTAATCATAGAGAGGTCATGGCCTGCTAGAACCAATAGCAGGGGAGTTATAGCCTAGGCCCTATTCCAGGAGCAACAAAAACCCAAAGATCATCTAAAATAAGTAGTAACCCTAACTCATTAATAAAAATTCTAACGTAGATGAATATTCATATATGAAGTTCTTTCATGTCAAGATGCACACAAAGAATGAAGTTTGAACTTAATTTATAATCTTGACAAGCCTTCTAGAAAGGTCACTTAGATGCTCCTATGTTTTGGATATAGTTATGGTATTCTTCTTAATGTAGTTGAGGAAAACAAATTGTTATGAGCTCCCTAAAATTCATTATGTAATCTCCCTTCAACATAATAATTATTTCCTAATTACTGAGGATCATCCTATAAACCAATCTTCTCGCATGAAGAGGCTATACAGAAATACAATGAAGCCTTTTAGTGGAAGATCAAGCTCATGGAAATATTTGGCACCAGTCCAAATGTAATAAAAGGAAATCCCACCCTCCACTTTCCAACTCTGGTAGACTTACCGGCCTGCAATATTTGAAGGAAGTATATGTAAATAATTATACCATTCAAAACTCCTAAAGAAAGTGGGAATTATAATAAAATCAAAACATTGTAGAAGGTGATCAAGGTGAAGTAGGAAAAATCCCTTTGCAATGTAAGAAACAGTTGGTTGTTGGAAAAACAAATGTTAATGAGCATAAATATACTAAAATTAACCTTTTACTATTACCCTTGGAAGGCCTAAGCAAGGTGCAATTGCAACAACCAAGCAATCATCATTAAGTAAGATACAATGTCAACAAAATTTGTTAATATGGGCTTCCTCATTAAAAAAATACTAATATACGAAGTTAAAAGAGGCATGTCCATAAACAATTTTTAAGATAACCTACAGGAAGAGGAATCAAGTGAGTGCAGTTGTGGATACTCAATATCTGCTTGAGGTAGAACACATCAAACATGGAGATGGTGGAAATTGATAAAATTCAAAATTGGTGAGTGTCAACAGAAATCTAACCCATCTCATCCCCTGTCAGTGTTATGAAACCAAGGAAACAATGAGCCTTACCACCATGAACGGAAATAGGTTCAAAATCAAAAGGAGCAGGAGCATAGTTATAGCCACTTGTCCTGGACAAGAATGATAAAACAATTAAGTATATAATATTCTAAGATTCCTCCCAATAGCTTATGACCTAGGCCTTAGGTATTTCTAAGAAATTCAATCCTCCTACAGATGTTGATGATGGATGGGACCACGCATGGATGATGCTTCCTAGTCACGTGAGGGTCTAACCCTAATGGACACCCTCATGATTTTGGGTATCATTGTTTATTATTTTTAATCAATGGGATGCTTTCCCTATGGCCTTTAGACCATGATATTTTGGTTACTTTATAATTTTTTTGCAGCTCTTCGAATTTGGAAGTTTTCACACTAGCATTTCCTAGAATACCTCATTTCCAAGGAAATAGTAAATTGGCTCTATAAATTCAACCAACTTCTCCCTCCTCATGGTCTCCAATTATTGTGCACTGGCATACCCAAGTTTATGATGCCAACTGATAGCATTATCAAACTTTTAAACAGATCCCAATGCCACTTTAGGCATCTCTACACAAACCTATTAAGATGTTCTCCTCTTATTTCCCTTGAAAGAAGAATCCCTTGTCTATCCTCAATCCTGCAACCAAATACAACAATCCAACATTAGTAATTTGGCTCACATCCAACAAGTTCTTCAGCCATGCAGGAACATATAAGCATTGCATGCACCATCTGGCAATGTCACACAAATAGTCCCCAACCCTGCAACCAACCACAACAATCCATCTGGCAATGTCACACAAATAGTCCCCAACCCTACAACCAACCACAACAATCCATCTGGCAATGTCACACAAATAGTCCCCAACCCTGCAACCAACCACAACAATCCATCTGGCAATGTCACTCAATCCTGTAAGCAACTACAACAATCCAGCATTGGTAATTTGACTCTCAACCAACAAGTTATTCATCCATGCAGGAACATACAAGCATTGCATGCAACATCTGGCAATGTCACACAAATAGTCCCCATGCCCACAATATCATGCTTAACACCATCTTCAAAAATGGCATTCCCCCTCTTCCTACCTATTCATAAGATAATATAATTTTATTTATGCCTAATGAATGACCACAAAGAATAGGTCAATGGGATAAAAAGTACATCTATTTCCTATCAAAAGGAGAACAATCCAAGTATATAGAAAAAAGGGAGAGATACAAGGTGTTGAATTGCACAAACCAAGTCTGATCAAAAGACGTGGTGAGTTACACCAGAATCCAAGTACCAACATCCAGAAGAAACAACTTCACCCATCCTCATCACCATAAATGATTATTCATAGCAGAGATTGTCCAAATCACTCGAGATAGTGGTGATTAAAGGATCGGATTGATGCTAATCCCAAAAGCACCTGTTGCATGAATGAGAGAGATTGTTTAAGTTCCCTTCCTAGAAAACTCAGATGTGACTCAAGGAATCTACACTTATTCTATAAATATATAGAGTTGAAGTCTTTTAAAATAGACAGGGAATTTGAGCACAATAAGAAACAGGGGATGAAGTTCAACACACAAGCTTCATCCCTCTTAATAATGTTTGGAAATTGGGAGTCACAGTCCGAAGGGAAGGGTGCTTCCCTTTCCCATACATAGGAATTATGTATTAGGGAGCTTTGTGTAATTTTGTTAATGAGAGGTATGTACGCAACCCATATATTTTATTTTCACCATATGGATGATAAGCAGACATAAAGATTTGCATATCCATGCCATCAATTCTAAGACAATCTAGGTATGTGTAGAAGCTTCAAAGCAAAACACAGAAGAAAGATCTAGAAAGTAAATAGCAATGTATCCTTCGAATTTCATCACCTTCAAATATCATAGCATTTAGCTTTATCACTTGGCCTTTTATATATAGGTAGCAAAGCAAGTTGATAGTTTGCTAGATCCTGATATTCATTGGGTTCATTTATTGTTGGACATATCATATTGTTTACTGTAGTGTTGCAACCTTCAATGAGACCCATTTACTTTCACAGTTTCTACACTACTATTGTCTTACTCTCAACACAGAACCTCAGGTATAATAAATTCACCATGCTGCAAATGTGAAGACAACTTTCTAGTTATCTGCTAAATTGAAAGAAGTATGTGGTCTGATTCCTAAAGCATAATGGCCATATCTAGGAAAAAAATGGTAAAATCACATATGGGCTAGCATTGGTTCCAAAAGGAAAGAAGAGGTAAAAAATGGAATTATGTGATCATAATGCATAGATCAGTGTTAAATTTCAACCAAAACTCAATATGAACATTGGAATAATTCCTTCCAGTGGAAATTTGATCAAGTTGAGGACATCTTGAAATTGTTTGATGTAACACTGCTCTGATTTGGACAAAAGCATAAACTTATTAAGAATGGTAGAGGCTTTGGCCATGACCCACATTTTTTTAATTCCATTTGATTTTGAATAAAAGAGATAGCATGTCAGTTTTAGTACCTACCTAATGTTTATGACTCCTATGGTCTGATCCACAAAAAATGTAAACTACCCCAGATCAAGATGTTATATTTTAGATTGAGTAAATTTGGCATATTTGTGGAATTCAGCAGTGTGGCAATTTACATTCTCCCTAGATTTCTGCTTGATATATTGCCACTAAATTTTCATCTCATGTTCATGTCCAATAGGGTGGAACCTTGGTTTCATAACTCGCCAGGCTTAGGATGTAAATCCTACCTTGACTCTTCCATTAACAGAATCTTTCCCACCACAGAAAATAATTGTGGGTCATGTTTTACTTCAGAGATGTAATTTTCTACAGGTCTAAGAAACCTTGGAATCTTGGCAAATAATAGATCCACTGAGAAACTGTTTAGCAAAGAAGTGGATGCCTGAGCCTATTAGGGTTTATGGTTGTTTAGGAAGAAGCAATATATATGAATCTATGCTTTAAGATCTATAATGAGCGTAGAGTGTATTCCCCAACCATAATATTTTCATGGAAATAAAGTATGTTTTAAGAGCAAAAACGAGCATGCGTTCAAGCACAATTTATTTAATGAACAAATTATTATTATTTTTTAATAAAATGCTTCTTTTGACAATAAACAGAGCCAAACAATGGCCCTAAGAAACACCCAATAGACATACTACAAGTATTAGGATTAACTTTCACACATATAACACTTAAGATGATTGTCAAGAGGGTTAGTTCTAAAGGTGAGCTTGATGAAACAAGCTCTTGAAGCTTCTCTCTCCAAATAAATTTGTTTTTAGGAAATAATAGTGAAGTTACTAGTGATATAGTAAAGACTAAGAATGCTATTGGCATGAAAAATTCAAAACATAGAAATAATAGGCAAATTATGATTCATGCTCTAGTTTTTCTTTTACGAGAGATCACCCATCTCACCTCCTTTTATAAGTTGTAATGTTGATAAGGTAATATAATTTTAGTAAGATATCATATTCATATTACTTAGGATGATCTCTCTGTTGATGTATATGTAACTTCGTAATGTATTTCACTTATATTTCTTATATATTGTAACCTGATGTTTATTCCGGGATGTAATTGAGTTATGTCATGCCCCGATGTTCCTATCGGGAAGTTCTATAATGTAAACAAGTCATGTCAAGTCATTGTGGGTAACCCTCCTATTGGCTAAGGGTTAAAGTCCCCGCAGTTCCGGGGCGCTAGGGTTATTATACTCTCCTAGTGAGGTCGGCCCTAGTAGGGTTTAGTCAAGTCCAGAATTAGTATAAATAGAGAGCTAGCCTCTCTATTTATCACACATCTCATACACACTCAAGTGTAGTGCATAGTTGAGGAAGGAGAAGATATTGGGGCTAGATAGAAAGAAGGTTACTGCTGTCGGGACATCACTTACTATTTTGGGTTCTACTTTCGGTGCTCATTCTATCTTTGAGAAAGTTGCGGGGTTTTCACCATTTATGGTTTCCCTGAGGATAAATATTGTGTTCATTGTCTCTTGTGTTTGATTGATGTGCTTGTTATTCTCTCAGTTAAAGATCCTAATGTATTACTAGCTTAATGATGAAATTCTAACATGGTATCAGAGCTAACCTAAGAAGAAGACATTGTGCAGCTGCGAAAACTAGGGATTCCTAATTAATGGATCTTCCTCCACATATTTTCAGTAAAAGAAGTTTGGATTAACTCTCCTCCTTAGGGCGCATCTTTCTGTCGAAGCAGAATCCAATTCTGAGGTTTTTTAGTTTTGGACCCGACACTACTACCAGAAATTAGGGATTTTCACAGAAGAGGAATTTTTCAATGAGCCCAGGCCTAGATTGATCTCCTCCCCAAAATCAAAGTTAGGGATCAAATTCAAAGCATTTGGTTGGACGGAACTCCGTAAAAGCAAAACCCTAAATTGCTACTGAACCAGCACTGCAGGATTTCAGCTCCAATTTCATATTCGACATCTTGACCCAGTAAGATCTAAATATTTTTCATTTCCATTTGAGGTTCTCAGTTAAGATGTCACATGCCCCAATTTTGCAAAAAACAATATTGTCTTATTTGATTTTATTTAAAGACAATATGTTAAATTTTATGCTAACTTGTAATTGATGACTCAGTAGAGTCAAGGATATTTAATGTAATTCTGAATATTTTATTTATAATTAAATAAAGGTGGAGACAACAGCTTAGGAGAGCTGTTAAAAGAGTGTTTACTGGTCAAATTGGTGGAGGAGACTGGGTGGAGAGCAAACAGACATGTGGCAGCATCCTCAAACCACTTCCAACTGTTGCAGGTGAAAACCTCCCTACATTTGGGGTCATGATCCCCCAAGAAAGTGGGATCAGAGCAGGTGGCTCAATTAATGAAAACTGACTTAAAAGACCTAGGCAATCTTTATAAAAATGCCCATTGAAGAGAGCTGACGCTGCTCATTCTAAGGAAGGAATCATTTAGGTGAACGTATTTCTGAGAAATTCAATGGAAAGGGAATTTGTGGAAAGAGTTTGAGGGGTTAACTGCTAAGTGATATAGTGCAGCTTTTCAGCTTAAGGATATTACTACTGAGTGTAGAGTGATTATTGAGTCATTGGACTAGTCTATTGTTTGCTTGCTCCACCAGTTCTCAGCCAAGAAGACCAGGAACTGGCTCGGGGGTCCTGAGGAAGCATTGTTTGAGCGCTCTCTAGGAGTTGGTAGGGAGGAACGGCCTCCTAACACTGTTGTTGTCCATCTTAATCAGGGTCTACAATCTTTTATTTTACTGTGTTAGATGGTTAAATGTGAATCTAATTGCTAAATGAATGTTAAATATTTAGTTGTAAAATGTTAGAGCTAGTAATATTTTGGATTAGTGAAGGAATGAATTTGGTTAGATGAAAATAATTATAATCTGTGTTTTTCCTCATCTAGAAGGACCAAACCGTACTCCAGCACAGACAGAGTATTTAAAGTAGATGAAGGAAATGATAAGAGACTGAAATGATTAGATATGTTATGCATTTTACAATAGCAAGTAATTTATTTCTATATGTAGATTATTATCAAAAAAGAACAATAACTTGTTTATCTATGTTTATTGTTTAACCAGCTTATTTATGTAAGTATACTCGAAAAGAAATAGTAATAACTCATTACAGGTAGAAGGATTATCATATTAATAAGATACCCTAGTAGATAATATGTTGTGCTTATACGCAGTACATTATTCTCTTATTGAAATTAAAATATGTAGGAGGGTAAACCGGGTTATGTTGTTTTTTCCTTGTGTTTATTTATTAACCTGTTGCATATGCAGTAGAAATAAACCAGTCAAACTACTTTATTACATTCAGCTAAATAAAGATTTAAACTACAAATATTTAGTTTTTTTACAAGTATTAACAATGAAATGAAGTCTAACTAATACAGAAACCCATGTAGGGTGTTATTAAAATAATTAAATTATAAAGAACAAACTAAGTTGCAAAGTTTATGTACATCTTTACAAAGAACTCAAAATAAACCCTATCTGTCATTTATTAAATAAAACAAATAAAATATGATAATAACTAACATTTAAATAAATGATTATTTATGAAAGAACTGTTTTAAAAATTACAAACAGGATATACCTGTAAAAATAAACTATAGGGTCGAAACCCTAAATAAATATCATATTTACAAATGACAAACATTTAAGCTATAATCCGATTACTTGGATTATTTAATTATAACCAACTAAACTATTATAAATGGTTTACAGTCCATTAAGGACAAATAAAAACCTATAACACTAGTTAAAAACCAAATTAACAAAGTAACATAACTTGTTAATAATATATTGAACAATTTGTTTAAAACAATGGTTTCCTACAGGAAAACCCTAGCTCGTATTTCTGAGCAAAATGAGTAAAATTTATAAATTAACCATGGCTCTGTGACAGTTTTAAAAACATTAACAGTAATCTTTTATAGAGTATATTAATTAGTAAATAACTTCATTCACAGTTGAATAGGGTTAAAACCCTAAGTACAGAGAGCATCAAATAGTAACACTATAAACCGAGTCCAAGCTCGAAGACAGAACTATCATAACAAACTATTGTTTTATATTAATAAGCCATAAGGCTGAACTTTTAAAACCAAATACAACACTCAGCTCACGGTCGATTCCACCCATCGACTAGCAAGGATTTGAAGACTTGTAAAAAAAAAACAATGACCTTTAAAAGAGACTGCATAGCTAATGGCGAGCCTAGAAGAGCTTCCCAGTTCGGGGTTTCTCCAATCGACAACCCTGATACAAGTAGGGAAAGAACCCAACATTTGACCACAGGGCTTACCCGTACAAAGCCACGACCTTCAAAGACAGTCGATGTACTCTTCTCCATGGTTGATGAATGTAGTCTCAAGCCCCTGTAAGGAGATTTCATTACAAGGTGTCAGTGCACGAAGTATTTAAAATATTGTATACCCTATTGTAAAAGAAAAACACATGCTGTATGATAGAAACAACACTTAATAATTTACCTGTTATATGAATGTCGAGTAGACTTGTGGAAATACTGTCACCAATAGCAACGCGTGCTTATAGTTTTCCAAACCCTACGATGAGGGCAAAGCACTCTCAAACAGCAAGTAAACTCTCAGCTTTGCACAGCAGTGACAGACTAAGAAAGGAGCAAAATGGAGTATAGACAGACCGCAATCCAAGTGTAGAGAAACCAACAAACTCTTGCAAGATAAAACCCAAGATTACAAAGAAATGCCATTAAGACTAAGCACTGACAACTACAGCAACAACCACTCAAAGCTCGGAGCAAGCTGGAACAAGAAAGAACCCACGGCCGCCATGGAAAGCTTGCAGAGCAGTCGAAGGCCAGCATAAACTACGGAGGAAGAATGACAAGGTGCTAGGGTTGTAAAAGTTTTATATTCTCCAAATATGGCTAGGAGATGACCACGTGTCTCAGGAAAAATCAAACAATGCGTGGATTGAGTTCCATAGTCACCTGCATTTCAAATAGTTCCAATCATTTAAACAATGATTTTTATCATATGATGCATAAAACTATAACATATGCCTTGTTATCATGTCATATATCATATATATTGCTTATCATATGGTTTTTTATTTCATCATTGGCATTGGGACAACAACGTTAAGTTAACGTTGACTTAGCAAAAGGTGTCACCACTTAAACTTTGGTCTATCCCAAAAACGATCATGTATAGAATCTTTTAATTATAGTAAGCTTGTATGCTAGCAATTCAATGCTAAGTATGCACGTATATAATCTTTTTAAGAGCCAACAACTTAAGTGGTGAACAATTTACAAATTTGGATAGCTTAGTAAAGAGTGGAATCATGGATTCTTTACAAGTTCAACTTTGTTTTAGACTTGTACGTTTATAAACATAGTAGTTTATGCATGTTCATAAGCTTTATAAAAACCAACGAATCAAATGGTAATAAACTATAAAGTTGGCTAGTAAAAGAACACATTTATGAATTATTTTACATAGTTCGAATTGGTTTAGACTTTAGTAGACAATAGTTGTTTTATCAACTTGGCAATTGCTAGTAATTTACCATGTCTATAGATTTGGTAGGATGATTTTATGATTATACAAGATAATTGGTGCTTTGCATAGGATAGAAGGTTGATCATTATAGAAAACATCAACCTTGGAAGTTGTTGTAGACAGTAACTTAATATAAGAAAAGCATTATAATAATAATGAAAATTATATGGAATAATCTTACTCAAGTCCATAATCAATTGGAATAACATGGATTGACTTAGATTTAAGAAATATAGGCAAACAGTGTTTCATGTGAAAAGACGCTATTTTTTTTACACCAATCAAACTTATAATGTCAAGAAATTTACAGGCTGTAAGTTTCCTTATAGAAGATGAATATCGATCAGCTTGATACTCAAGTAAATAGTATGATAATGTATAATAACTAATAGTACAATCAGTATAATGTTGCAAGATACGCATATTAAAGTAGAAGTTACTATGCAACTAAGATTACAAGTTTAGAGCCACAGTAAGTATCTTTATTGTCGTTACGTACGATAAAGAAAGAAACTCATTTATTTGAACTTCGTTTACAAGAAAAACAGAAGAAAGTAAACTAATTTACCTCATGGAAGTTGCTTGGAATTTAGCAGCTTATTTACTAAGCTTATTAATTGCCAATAGAAACACTTCTGGATACTTTATGAAATTAAAACGTTTACTCGTTTGATCATACCTGTAAACCTGTAAGAACCAGTAATCTTTCTGCGTTAGCATAAATGCTAAGTAAGCCTAAGATTCAAAGTTAAATTCCACCTACTTGTCATAAAAAAAAAGACTCATCAGTAAACTGAAATAAAACAATACGCAAGTAAACATTTTTCATGTTACAAAAAGGAAACTACTTAGTTAACGTAATTTGAGATTACGTAATACTAACCATTCGATTGTTTCTTTTACTGCTAACATTTAGTTGTTAGTAAACCGCAGTTTCAGCATTTTATGTTATCTAAAAATTTTAAATTTTTGTGAAAATTTGGGGTTTTGACATGTGGTATCAGAGCACAAGGTTGAAACACTAGGCCTTGATGAAGCCCAACTAGCTTTTATGAAGGAATAAATTGAATTATTATGCTGATGTATTTTCTTTTAAATGTTATTCAATAGAGAAATTATTTCTGAAGTTTAACAAACAGGTATGGAAAGGCTAGAGGATTATGCAAAGGAGGAATCTCCGTTTACTGAACCATAAAACTTACCAAGAGATCCTATACCCGAAGATTTAACTACCAATTGCTCAGAACTGTTACAAACTATAAAAGATCTAAAATCTGAAATGGAAACTGTAAAACGAGAGAATGAAAGGATTTTGAGGGCTCAGGAGGAGCTGAATCAGATCCTAACAGAAAAGTTTCAAACTGAGGGAAGGGGTAGAAAAATTGAATCAGAAGATACAAGTCATCAACGTAAATTTAAAAAGATGAAACATACTAAAAATGAAAGCAGCTCATCTTCACAGGTGTTTGGTGAACAACGTAATTTGTCTTCTACTAGTGATAGTAGTGATGACAATCATTGCACTAAAAAGAGAAAATACAAACCTTATGAGAAAATTTCTCAACAATTTAAAAAGAAAAAACCACCAACTTTTAATGGAGAGACTAAGAAGGGAGAGGAAGCGGAATCCTGGTTATCTGGGATGAAGAAGTACTTCCAAATATATAACTATTCTAACCAGTTAAAGGATAGAATGGCTATTTACAATCTCTCGGGAAAGGCTGACATTTGGTGGCAAGACTTGAAGAGAGTTAAGGGAATAAAAGAGAAGAATGTAAATTGGAGTACCTTCAAGAGGTACTTTAAAAAGAAATTTTTGTCGGAACAATATTATGAAGAGAGAGCAAAAGAGTTTTATGAGCTTAAATTAGGATCAATGACAATGAAAGATCTAAGTGGCAAGTTTTTAAGTCTGCTTAGGTATGTGCCATACCTTGTAGATGAGAAACCAAAGGTACAACGATTCCTCAGTTGTTTGCCTTATCATATTAAGGACAGGATTGAGTATGACAATCCAAAGACTTTGGAAGCAGCTATGAGGAAAGCTAACTTTTGTTTTGAACAGAATCGAAAGAAGGAAAGCATGGCCAACTGGAAGGCCAAGAAAAATAATAATCAGTATGAGAAAAAGAAGAAAGACTTTGTGCCCAATAGAAATTCTAAGAACAATAAGGTCAGAAATTTTCCTAACAAAAATTTCTCAAGAAATAAGAATAATTCACCAAGCAATCAGAATAATTCCAAGGGTAAAGAATTTGCTAATAACCATGGTAATTATACCAAGAATTTTGAACGCAAAGAACCTATAAAGTGTTGGGAGTGTAATGGCCCACACTATGCTTCACTCTGTCCTAATCGGAAAAAGATTGTCAGCAATATTCATACCATACAGGAGGAGATGACTATCGGAGAATTGGCGAGGACTATGCCCAGAATCAATGCAGCCTTGGAGAATCGACAAGCAGAATATCAAACTTCCATGGTGGAAGTAGAAGGTATGATAAATCACACCCCTGTAACTATTTTGATTGATCTACGAGCTAGTCTCAGTTATATTGCACCTAAAATGGTAGAAAAATGTAAGTTACCCGTTGAAAATTTTGAGAATTCTTGGTTGGTCCAGTTAGCCATTGGTGCTAAAAGAAAGGTAACTTGTTTTGTAAAAGAATGTGCAGTAGTTATGGATCATTTAAAAACTATTGTGAAGCTTAATGTATTACCTCTTGGTTCTTATGACTTACTCATCGATATGGATTATGATAAAACCTTCACATGTTTAAACAATGATGGAAAACCAGTAAGTGTAAAAGGAATCCCTAGAAAAACCACTATATGAAAAATCTCTGCTCTACAACATAAAAGAGCTATTAGGAAGGGTTGCAAAGCTTATGCAGTAACAATCACTAATGAGGAGAGTCTAAATAAGACATATAAATTAAAATTGGAAGACATACCAGTCTTAAGAGAATATGTTGATGTATTCCCTGAAGAAATTCTGGGACTACCTCCGAAAAGGGAACTAGATTTCACCATTGAGTTGGTACCTGGTGTAGTACCTAGCTCAAAGGCCCCTTATCGAATGAACATACTTGAACTTAATGAATTAAAGTCTCAATTAAAAGAACTAATTGATAAAAAGTATATTCAACCTAGTGTGTCTCCCTAGGGGGCACCTGTCATCTTCGTTAAGAAAAAGGACGGGACCATGCGACTTTGCATAGATTACAGTCAGTTGAATAAGATGGCCATTAAAAATCGATACCCGTTTCCCCGCATAGATGATCTATTTGATCAACTACGTGGAGCCACGATGTTTTCGAAAATAGATTTAAGGTCTGGATCTCATCAAGTTAGGATTAAAGAGGAAGACATCTTTAAGACCGCTTTTAGAACTCGATATGGCCGTTACGAGTTTGTCGTCATGCCATTCGAGCTTACTAATGCCCCAACTGTTTTTATGTGTTTAATGAACAACGTTATGCATAAGTATCTAACTAAGTTTGTAGTCGTGTTCATCGACGATATATTAATCTATTAAAAAACTGAAGAAGAACATAAAGAACATTTAAAATTTGTTTTGCAAGAGTTGCGAGATCATCAACTCTTCGCAAAGTTTAGTAAATCTGATTTCTTCAAGGATAAGATTCAGTACTTAGGTCATGTGGTGACCAAGGAAGGGATTTCAGTAGATCTCGAAAAGATAAAGGCAATCGATGATTGGTCGGTTTCTAAGGATGTAACTGATGTTCGATCTTTCATGGGAATTACCAGTTACTACCGGAGGTTCATTGAAGGTTATTCGAGGATCGGGAATCCGATAACTTCTTTGCAGAAGAAAAGGAAGAAGTTTGATTGGAACCAGAAATGCAAGGAAAGCTTTAAAAAGTTAAAAACTTTATTAATTAGTGCACCTTTTTTAAGAATAGCTTATCCTAATAAAGAATTTGTAGTGTGCACTGACACTTGCAATGATGGCTTGGGCAGTGTTCTGACTCAAGAAGGGCATGTTATTGCCTATGAGTCTAGAAAGTTATAAATTCACAAAAATAATTATGCAACTTATGATCTGGAGTTAGCAGCAGTTATACATGCTCTAAATATGTGGCGACATCACCTAATTGGTAGAAAATTTATTTTAATGACTGATAATAAAGGATTAAAGTATCTGTTAGATCAGCCTAATCTAAATGCCAGACAAGCTAGGTGGCTAGCTTTTCTAAGTGAGTATGATTTCGAAATTCAGCACATTAAAGGTAAAGAAAATAAAGTTGCTGATGCATTAAGTAGGAATGCAAGGTTGAATTTTACAGCAGTTATCAGCACATATACTACATATTTGGATGAACAGCTTAAAACAAGAATAGAACAAGATGAAATTTACCAAAATTTACAAGCTAAAACTAAAGAAAATCCAACATAAAGCTTAAGTAAAGGATACAGTTTGAATGCAAAAGAATTTTTATTGTATAAAGACAGAATGTATGTACCTAACATACCTAAAGTTAAGTTGTTAATTTTGGATGAAATACACAAACTCCATACTCAAGTCATCCAAGCTATCGAAAAACTATAACTATGTTAAGAAAAGAATATTTTTGGCCAAATATGAAAACTGAAGTAGCAGAATATATCGCTAGGTGTTTTGAATGTCAGTAGATGAAAACTAAACATCAAAACCCAGCAGGATTGCTTCGGCCATTACCCATTCCTAGCTGGAAATGGGAGATAATCAGTTTCGATTTTGTTACTGGACTGCCTAGAAATCAGAATTTAAATGACTCTATTATGGTAGTAGTCGATAAGTTAAGTAAAGCAGCTCACTTTATACCTGTTAAAACTACATACAAAGATGCAAATATAGTTGATATTTTTCTAAAACAGATTTTTCAATTGCATGGAATACCGAAAGTCATAATCTCAGATAGAGATCCTAAATTTACAGAAAATTTTTGGAAGTCTCTATTTAAAGGATTAAACACTACATTAAATTTTAGTACTTCGTTCCATCCTCAAACAGATGGACAAACTGAAAGAGTAAGCCAAGTACTGGAAGATTTATTAAGAATGTATGTGAAAGACCAGCCAGGTAAATGGGAGGATTATTTGCATCTGGTAGAATTTGCTTATAATAATAATTATCAGACATCAGACAGATTTAGTCCTTCTGAAATTTTGTATGAAAGGAAATGTAATACTCCTATCTTTTGGAGTAATCCGGTGGATATATTGGTATTAGGTCCTGAACTATTAAAGGAAATGGAAGAAATTGTAAAGCATGTACAAGGTAATCTGAAGGTTGCACAGGATCGACAAAAAAATCAAGCAGACCTTAAAAGAACTCCAAAGGAGTTTCAGGTAGGTGAACATGTGTTCATCAAGGTGAGGCCCAAAAAGAGCTCTCTGAGATGGGGGAGTTGTGCAAAACTAGCACCTCATTACTGTGGTCCATTTGAAATTATGTCCAGAATTGGACAAGTAGCTTATCAATTAGCATTACCACTCAATTTAAGAGTACATAATGTTTTTCACATTTTTGTATTAAAGAAATATGTTCATGATGCTACTCATGTTATTAACTGGAAGGATATTTTTTGGTTTAACCGGACTGTATCCTCGGGCGAAGGGAGATCACACTTCGGAACCGCACCATTGGATAGGTGAAGGTGCAATGGAAGCACCTTAATCCAGAGGAAGCCACCTGGGAATTGGAAAGTAATATGCGAGATGCATATCCAATTCTGTTCCAGGGGAATTCTGAGGATGAAGAATAAATAACATCGAGGATGATGTTATGTTCTAAGGGGGTGTGTATGTCACATGCCTCAATTTTGCAAAAAACAATATTATCTTATTTGATTTTATTTAAAGACAATATGTTAAATTTTATGCTAAGTTGTAATTCATGACTCAGCAAAGTCAAGGATATTTAATGTAATTGTGAATATTTTAATTATAAATAAATAAAGGTGGAAACAACAGCTTAGGAGAGCTATTAAAAGAGTGTTTACTGGTCAAATTGGTGGAGGAGACTGGGTGGAGAGCAAACAGACATGTGGCAGCATCTTCAAACCACTTTCAACTGTTGTAGGTGGAAACCTCCCTAAATTTGGGGTCATGGTCCCCCAAGAAAGTGGGATCAGAGCAGGTGGATCAATTAATGACAACTGACCTAAAAGACCTAGGCAATCTTTATAAAAATGCCCATTGAAGAGAGCTGAGTATGCTCATTCTAAAAAAGGAATCATTCAGGTGAATGTATTTCTGAGAAATTCAATGGCAAAGGAATTTGTGGAAAGAGTTTGAGGGGTTAACTGCTAAGTGATCTAGTGCAGCTTTTCAGCTGAAGGATCTTAATGCTGAGTGCAGAGTGATTATTGAGTCATTGGACTAGTCTGTTGTTTGCTTGCTCCACTAGTTCTCAGCCAAGAAGACCAGGAACAGGCTCGAGGGTCCTGAGGAAGCGTTGTTTAAGCACTCTCCAGGAGTTGGTAGGGAGGAACGACCTCCTAACGCTGTTGTTGTCCATCTTAATCAGGTTCTACAATCTTTTATTTTACTGTGTTAGATGGTTAAATGTGAATCTGATTGCTAAATGAATGTTAAATATTTATTTATAAAATGTTAGAGTTAGTAATATTTTGGATTAGTCACAGGAATGAATTTGATTAGATGAAAATAATTCTTGAATCTGTGTTTTTCCCCGTCTGGAAGGACCAGACCGTACTCCAGCACAGACAGAGTATTTAAAGTAGATGAAGGAAATGATAAGAGACTGAAATGATTATATATGTTATGCATTTTACAATAGCAAGTAATTTATTTCTATATGTAGATTATTATCAAAAAAGAACAATAACCTGTTTATCTATGTTTATTGTTTAACTAGCTTATTTATGTAAGTATACTGGAAAAGAAATAGTAATAACTCATTACAGGTAAAAGGATTATCATATTAATAAGATACCCTAGTAGATAAGATGTTATGCTTATACGCAGTACATTATTCTCTTATTGAAATTAAAATATGTAGGAGGGTAAACCGGGTTACTATTTTTCCTTGTGTTTATTTATTAACCTGTTGCATATGCAGTAGAAATAAACCAGTCAAACCACTTTATTGCATTCAGCTAAATAAAAATTTAAACTACAAATATTTAGTTTATTTACAAGTATTAACAACTAAGCGAAGTCTAACTAATACTCAAACCCAAGTAGGGTGTTATTAAAATAATTAAATTATAAAGAACAAACTAAGTTGCAGAGTTTATGTACATCTTTACTAAGA
>LPNX010104832.1:6314-26194 GCA_001517045.1 Pseudotsuga menziesii | reverse complement strand
ACACATCTAGTATGAAAAAGGACTAGCTCTGTGTAGATCCCACATCCAGCATGAAAAAGGGCTGGCTCTGTGAAGACTCATCTAGTATGAAAAAGGACTCGCTCTGAGTAGATCCCACATCTAGCATGAAAAATGACTAGCTCTGTGAAGACTCGTCTAGTATGAAAAAGGACTGGCTCTGAGTAGATCCCACATCTAGCATGAAAAATGACTAGCTCTGTGAAGACTCATCCAGTATGAAAAAGGACTGGCTCGGTGTAGATGCCACATCTAGTATGAAAAAGAACTAGCTCTATGATGATACATCCAGCATGAAAAAGGGCTGGCTCTGTAGAAGTTCCTATGACAAGAAGAATCAAGAGATAGCACCCGTGATGATGACCCAGTGATAATCCAGATTGAGTGATGATTATCTAGATCCGGTGATGATGATCCAGCAGTGATGATCCAGATCAAGTGATGATCCAGATCCGATGATGAAAATGACTTGAAGATGAAAAAGACTTGAAGATGACGAGGACTCGATTATGATCCAGAAGATACAGAGAAGAAGACTTGTGCTGAAAATTGTGTCGAAAGAATACCTTCTTAGTTAAAAGGGAGTGTTGATGTATATGTAACTTCGGAATGTATTTCACTTATATTTCTTATATATTGTAACCCGATGTTTATTCCAGGATGTACTTGAGTTATGTCATGCCCCGATGTTCCTATCGAGAAGTTCTATAATATAAACAAGTCATGTCAAGTCATTGTGGGTAACCCTCCTATTTGCTAAGGGTTAAATTCCCCGCAGTTCCGGGGCACTAGGGTTATTAGACTCTCCTAGTGAGGTTGGCCCTAGTAGGGTTTTGTCAAGTCAGGAATTAGTATAAATAGAGAGTTGGCCTCTCTATTTATCACACATCTCATACACACTCAAGTGTAGTGCATAGCTGAGGAAGGAGAAGACAGTAAGGCTAGATAGAAAAAAGGTTACTGTTGTCAGGNTTTTGGTGTTGATTCTATCTCTGAGGAAGTTGCGGGGTTTTCACCATTTATGGTTTCCCCGAGGATAAACACTGTGTTCATTGTCTCTTGTGTTTGATTTTTTTGCTTGTTATTCTCTCAGTTAAAGATCCTAATGTATTACTAGTTTAATGATGAAATTCTAACACTCTCGCATGCACTTATGTTCTGCTTTACTTAAATCCGTTAACAATGTTTTATTGACCTCCGTATAATCTTTAGTTTTTGGTTGTTCATTGTTCCAATAAGGCTTACATTTGTGATGTTTGTTATTTATCATGCAAACAATCCATTTAATGAGAAAATAGCATGGCAATGCATCATTTACATACTAAATCACAACAAAATACAATAAAAATGAGGTTTAAGGAGGGGCAAAGTTAATACTTTGTATCTGATATAAGAGAATCTTCACTAAATGCAAAAGCAATGATGAAAATGTTGCATGAAAGAAATAAAGTGTAAGACAATAATTTTTTGTTTTTTTATCATAAAAGAAATAATAAATTAAATTACCACAAAACATGATCAATAGAGACAACCTTGTCACCATATGACCATTTAAACACTGCACTTCATAGAAAAGCAACAAGTTGCAAAGCATGATCAGTGTCTTAGCTCTTGGAGTGTAATTACCAGGAAATGAATGATGAGTAGACGCACAACATAATGATTGAGAAATTAAATAACAAAACTTCCAGCTCTCCATGACCAAAAATTTCAAGGGAAAACTCTTCCAGTAACTTCTTTGTGGCCCTGTCCAAGGGAGATTTTATAAATGGGAACAATAGAATATATAATATATGCAACCCATTGAATTGGTGGGAATCACGTAATTGATTCTAACTTGTGATGACAGATTAAAAACAAATCCACGGGGATGAACTTTTCTCTAAAATGGAGTTAGGAAAACACAACCATATCTCCAAACGTGGCTTCTTGAGCTGTAAAGCTGCTAAGGAAGTTTTTCAAAACATGGAGCATTGTTATCAACAATTATGAGAGGCCTCTAAACAAATAAACATCAAAGCACCGGGAAGCTAGTGCATTGCTCATAAATCACTTTAACATTAGATACTTGATCTATCATCAAATAATAAAGGGTAGTAATTAGAAACCATTAACAAAACCAAACTAATTTTATAAGATTTGGAACAATACTAATTCAGTTTGTGAAATTCGGGCCCCAACATATGTCTACACTTATTATCTACCAACATTCCAGTGCCACTTGAGAGGTGTGAACTTGCCAAATGAATCTTAGAAATACACCTTATCAGTCTCAATGAAATCAAGACTTCCCCCTATTTCCTTTATGGGGAAGATGTTGCATCTTTTGAATGCTGAAAATCCCATTAACTACCCTCTGCCCAATGAGTGGGCATGACCCAACCATTTGGGTGTTGGCTCAATAACTCGTGATTTAAGGTTGTTTTTTATTGTGCAATGAAGATCTTTGATTTTCTTAAGTAGAAAAATTATCCTCAGTTATGTCATTACAAGCTCAATCTCTAAAAGACTAATTGTGTCTATACTAGTTGGCGTAGAGTATTTGAAATTCTTGCGTAACCCGGATCTACCCTTACGGTTTTGTTCCGGCATGTTCGTCTAACAAGGAACCATCTAACATATCTTGTTTTCCTCTTTTACCATCATGCATCCCCCATGCTGGACTTATATAGTTATTGTATATGGACACATCATAGATATGCCAAGGATACCTATCTGACTTGGATATCTGATAGAACCATGGACAAATTCTCAATGCAAATCATGTGACAAATCCCAAGAACATAAAAAAAGGAGAAAATATTGTTGAAAACGTCAAAATCAACCAATTTAAATTATCAAAAAAAAATGGAAGGTCAGTTTTCACTATGTGAAAAAGCAGAACCATTTTAAAAACTTTTTGTGGCATTTTATGAGAGGAATATGTAATAGAAGGATACTATGGCATTTTCAGCCAATAATTCTGAGCTTTTTTCTAAGTGTGATCTTTGACAAAGACGTTTTCAATAAAAAGTTTAGTCAAAATCTGAGGGTATTTTCTATGCATCATGTTATTTATTTTGCATATAGATTGATAAAAAAGGAAAACATACAAATTATACATATACATGTTATACCCAACCTTATCACATCCAAAAAATTCTTAAGAAACGGGTTACAGAGGAAAATATGATTATTAAAATATACGAGCTATTCAACCACTTTTTGATAACAATGTTGATGTGAATATGACTATGTTTATATTGGAGATAGAGTGAAAATTAAATTTGGCCATATCATATCTAAAATAGCAAATAGTGTTAAGGGGATTGACCTTCAGATGCTAAAAAATGAGGATTAGAGTACTATAAAATATTCCATTCAGTGCAAGATCTACCTTGAGAGATGCTACAAGGGGAAGGACGAAGAATACTTCCATGTCTACTAGCCCAATTGCTTGAGGGACAAAGCAACTTAATGAGGTGGCTCTGTCGGCATTGTCTCACAACACTATGTACTATCTCAAACTGACAAGAAATGACCAGGGATGACTAAAAATGGAGGTGAGACCAATGATTTATTACAAGGGTCAGCGCAGGTAGCATCAGAATAAATGAATGGAGCATCGCAGTTGCATCAGGGGACTATTCACACTTAGTATTTACCATGTACCCTAGGTATTTACCACTTAATATAAAGACGGATCTTGTAAGTCTGACCTACCTTGACGACAGGAAACTAAACCCAACAAAATAACTCTTATGAATTGAAGTATAAACATACTTGGAGATTGGAGTTTGGATGTGAGTGCAAGAGCCGAAATTTTAGAGCCTGGCAACCTCCGAAGAACCTTAGCAAGAGCCTTGCAACTCCATAATAACCTTTGAAACCCAATTCTCCGAAATTGAAACCCTATTAAGCTTTGAAACTTGATTCTATCAATATATAGGGACAAAATTGGCCCCATTCTACCCCGATGCCAGGATTTATGGATGAATTTCTATAAAAAAAAATCTTTGTAAGGAAAATCCAGGGGCGATTTACACTAGAATTTAGATCAACAAGCAAAAAATTAGGCAAAATTTCAATTGTTGACCTCCATGGCCAGAAATCGAGGGCGATTAAAGAATTTTACGAGAATTTCTCCAAGCGAACTATGCTTTTCGAGGCTCTCATGAAAATTGAAATGCTATTTTCATATTAAATATTATTTTTTAAATAAAAAGTGGACTAATAATTTAAAATTTAGAAAATTTAACCATCTAAAAATTCGCCCCTGAAATCATCTATGGTATTTTCATGCATTTGCATATGGTCTTCAACATTTACGCATCAACCACATGATAGCGTTGTTCTTTGTCCAACTTCTTTATATGTTGAGACCAGTTTTATTGGGAGCATGTATGATGATCGTTGACATATTTTTGTCTTTTTGCACATGAGCATTAGTTTTCAATGTTAGCACATTCAACAAGTGGTGTTTGTTCCCACTTTGTACACTAGCAACACTCTCTTCTTGGAGAAGTGAGTTCCTTTTAGAGAATTCATATTTAATCCTTCTTGCTTCAAACTGTTATGATGGTAGATTTTGTTGCTTCCTTATCTTGGATCATGTTATTTGGAGCATTTGATGATTCTTTTACTCTCTTCCCCAAAAGAGGGGTTAACTCTCTTTGATTCCTTGAAGCATTGCTATTTATCTTTGTTACTACATTATGGGTAGATCACCTCTAGCTTTTCGAGAATTCTTGGGTTGCTAGACAACAATAACTACATTGAGTTCTCCTTGTTAAATCTTGTTTTAATCATTAAACAAAAATGAGCAATTATTTCTACTAACATACAAGAATTGTATTCCTCCACTTCAACTAAATCTTGTTTTAATCATTAAACAAAAATGAGCAATTATTTCTACTAACATACAAGAATTGTATTCCTCCACTTCAAGCATATTTGCTCATATGTTAGTATACATCCATTTATATAAAACAACTCATGAGGAATAATTTGCATATTCGACATTCAGGAGAAAGGAAATTTGATAAGTGATTCAAACGAGGAAGCAAAGAAAGAAAACAATACACGGTAGAGCACTCTTTCGTCCTCAAATTCTATGAATAAAACTACCCAAAAGGAGGAGAGCATGTGCCATAAGTTGAGAATAATTTTGTTAATAAACTGTATAAAAACGAGTTATGTTCCTTGATAAGTAGAAGAAATTTGATAAGTGATTCAAACGAGAAAGCAAAGAAAGAAAACAATACACCGTAGAGGACTCTTTAGTCCTCAAATTCTATGAATAAAACTACCCAAAAGGAGAATAATTTTGTTAATAAACTGTATAAAAACGAGTTATGTTCCTTGATAAGTATATCGTCATAATGTTGCAATGTAAAATTATGAAGTTAAGGGCTTAATTTCTTTACACCGCCATACTTGGTATTAATTAAACTAAAAGCCTAATTACACCTTAAGAATAGCTTCGGCCTCGTGCAAGGGTTTTCCCTTAATTTCTTTTTGTTTAAATAGGAGTTTCCCTTCTTTTTGAATGCTCGTATTTTTAGTTTACCATATAACTAATATTGTCACATGTATTGGTTATGTCACATGCTATTGTATGCTATTGTTTTTGGCTCAGACGTGACGATCTGCAGCCTGTAAGTACTTTCTGCCTTCAACTGGGATGGGTTTTAATGCTGAAAATGCCAGCTTTTGGGCTTCTGAAGTGGTAGCTAATTGGGAATTTGGAAATGTTTTTTTAAGGTGTAAGGTGTCAAGAACTTTAGATTCACCAATCAACAGAAGAGATTTATATAATAGATTCATAAGAGATTTTCTATAATAGATTCATATATTTAGGTAGGAAACTGAGCCTAAAGATGCCCAGGTCTATATTGTGCGTTTGCATGTCCATCTACCCCGGCGTTAAGTCCTTCCTGCTTATTATAGTAAATATCACGTGAAACTCTACTCCTAGATTTGAATCGCAAATGCATTCAACACTTGCATGTCCATCCTACCCCGGCGTTAAGTCCTGCTTATTATAGTAAATATTTATCCTCTTATTTTTGTTCATTCTCAAGCTATATTTCTATCATGATTTCATATCTCATCAGCTTGTATAGTAGTAGACCCATTTTTGCACTATGGAAATACTTTCATAGGAAATTCTTAACAATAATAGGCTTCAAAATAAATAAATAAACCTTTTATGAGCAATACAGGGTTAATAGGTCATGAAAATCACTTTGCAATTTCCATCTTGCTTCTAGATATATTTGACCATTTATGATTGTTTTATGTCTATTTAAAGCAATGTGGAAACACAAAACCCACACATGACCCAGAAAAAAGCACGCCTAAGGAATTAAAGTTATCATCTAAAAGGTAGATCTCTAATCAGCTTAATCACAAAAATCAGATGTATAAGACTGTTACAGTCAACCAATAATGGAAACATCCCTTTATAGACACTTATATGGATCATCTGTAATTGATATTATCAAACATGGTAAATTTTGACAAGGTTGTTCGAAAACACATATGGGTTTAAAGGCTTGAAGGTTTGAATAAGATGCCCTAGGGTAACCAGAAGTTTCTATATGTAAATAAAATACCTGGACTTTTGTCAATATGTCTAATAATGAACGCCTATGCTCTTGACCTTAGTACAAGTTATGCCCAAGCATTGCTGATTCTTACTGAGAAGACTGAACAAGGTGTTTATAGACATTGGTACCCACCACCATATTTTACACTGCGATAATCAATTGCCAGTGGACTCTACCCTCATTCAAAGCACTTCCACACCTTCGGTAGACAAAAGTTGCAACTCAAACACTATTTAGTGCAGCAAGTTAAATTCCCAAGGAACAAGGTAGTTTTGGAACCTTTGATCAGCAAGAGGTACTTGACAGAAAGCGATGCAAAACTGCAACCTGAGTCATTTGTAAAGCGCCATTATCCTGGAATATTTGCATTAAACAGAAAGAGAGTAGAGAGATATTTTATCAATGCCATGATTCCCAACAATAACAATTTTAAAAGATCTAATTTGTTTTATCGTCAATAGTGCCACTCCCAGTGAGGTATGCCCCACCTGAATCGAACACTATTAAGAAAAGGGATGACGCCACGTGCAAGGACCAGAGGCAAATTTGGCAGGATAGATATCCCTCAATCCTAACATCTATGCTGAAGGAAGTCTGTATTATGCATTGCAGCCCCTTGAGACACATTTCTGAAAGCCCTTTCAAAATAAATTATAAAACTGACTATGCTAAATTGTCTATCTTGTTAAATTGAATGGAGATGAGTAAGAAAGTTATCCTTCTTGATAAATTGAAGGGGGATGAGTAAGAATATCCTCTTATGAGTTGCTCAGGGAAATCAAATGATAAATCTCTTCCAAGTGGCACAAGAATATGGGCTGCCCCACCTGAATGACATACTTAAATATAGGGATGAGACCGGGTGCAATTGCAAAGAAAATTTGGTAGAGAATAGATACCCCTCAATCCTAGCATCTAAGCTGAAGAAAGTCCGTATTATGCAGTGCAGCCTCTAAAATATGTTTATGAAAGCACTTTCAAAGACAAATGATGCCTATTCTAAATCATTTGTCTTGATAAACTGAAGGGAGATAAGGGAGATAACTAATAAAGTTATCTGCATTGATAAATTGAAGGGAGATGAGTAAGAATGTGGTTTATTGCCAGACCCGGGTTCAAATCCCTGAGTGGGTATGATTGTAAATAAGGCCTTATGAATAAAAAGTATTTCTCAAATAAAATAAAAAAGAATACAATCTTATGAGTTGAGGGGGGCAATCAAGTGATAAACCTCTTCCAATTGGCACACTATGTACTTGAGAGCACGGAATACCCAGTACAGGCAACAGAAAACGTGTCAGTTCTTGGCTCCTGTAAAGTAAGTAGCCCTCCCTACTGGGAGTTTATTTCACCAATTTGCCGCTGGATGACTAGCTTTCTAAAAGACTAGTGTTAAAGTCGATCTTAACCAGAGACAGATTCTAAAGATTCTATGTTTAGGATAAATAATTTCACAAACATTTTTTCTTGGCAATATATATAAACTCAAGATCTACGGTCTAGTAAAGCCTAATCACATACTTCATTGTTCAGTTCACTATAATTGTGTAGGAAGAAACTCTTAAGCACTCAAATCTGCCAACGAGATTTACCACGAAGAAAGAATGAGAAAGAATGTAAGAACTAAGCATCACAATGCCCAAAATGGTGTCTATTAATTAACTTAAAGCAATTGATTGTGTTCTATATTGTATTTAGAAAAAGAATTTAAAAGTCTCAAAAGTACCAAAAACTTTGCTCGATATCTGTTCCTAACATAAGGTTTCAGCAATGATGTTAAAAAGCCAATTTATGGTAAGTCGAAAAGACCAAATTATATATACATTATTAATATGATACCATCACAATCCTAGCTGTACTTTAAATACTATGGTCCTGCCATTTCAAAATATACAAGCAAAACAAGCCAAATTACTATAAGCAATATAGAACCATGCCCAGCATCATCATCAAGAAGCCTCTGCAAATGAAGGCCGATTACCCTGAAAAGTTCGCAGAAAGGAATTAGCACATTTCGAATCTTGAAAGAGTGGAAATTCTGCATCTGAACCTGTGAAATTGCCCTTCACTTCTGACACAAAATCATCTGGACAGTTTCCTGCAAAATCAACTTCTTCATTTCTGTCACAATGCTCTGAAGGGTTCAATGGAATGTTAATTCGAATATCATTTTCTCCTTTTTGTACATTTAAAAGTGGATCCTTTATTGCTAAAAAGTGACTTTTATCAGGCATTAATGTGCAACCTCTAGGCAAAACGTCCAACGATATTTTGCTACCAGTGTGTTGTGCTGAGGAAGAATGCAATCTGCACATAAACTTTCATAAACTTATCTCCAAAAGTCCAGGGATAATTAAAAACCAGCCTCTTAGTCATATGTAGGGAAATAACATGGAGAAATTAGTCATATGTAGGGGAATAACATGGAGAAACAAACTCACCTTTCAGGAACACCCTCAGTATTGGAGTTGGAATTGTACATCTGCTGTTTATCAATTTTGACACTTCCACCTCCATGACCCAATTTCGCTTTTTGCTTATGCTTATGATCCTTCTTCTTTGATTGGTGATGATGATAGGTTCTAACTGTGTGAGAAACAGAACTACATGGAGGTTCTTGGACATTAGGGGCCCACTTCACACCTAGTTTTGGTCTAGGTCCCATTCCATTCTGTTCGTGGCCTCCCCGTATTGCAGGCACTATTTTGAACGAAGGCTGCAAAATGATATAAAAGGAATCAAAATGGCACAAATATGGCAAACAATTCCAAACTCTAGAAAGCCATCAATGTATTGACTCTTGAAGAATGTATAGAAGAAATGTTATCAGCTCGATCAAAAAATAATTAAACCACTAGTCAAGTTCTGAAACTGATTTGTAAATTATGCAATTTAGAATCCTGAACATTTCTACTGGAAGTACAATGCATAAAAAACACATAATGTGAAAGAGAAAAAACGATATACAAGTCACAAATCTTTTGTGCTCATAAATATTCCAAGAAAAAAAAGGTCTGGAAAATCAGTTACAACATACCAACAAAATGTATACTCATTGCAAACATATCAACAAAATGTGTATGCTAGAGCTCAAATGCCTTAACAGCACAAAAGCTTTATGCTAAGATTTGCACTGGATTCTAGAGTTTTTCAGACAACATGTATGTCACCTATTTCTTCAAAATTTAAGACAATTTTAAAGGCCAAAGCTAGAATACGTTTGCAAAGAAATAACAATGTCTTACTGGAAAAGATATACTCCGAGTGCAAAGGGAATTCTTTTCATCACGATATCCATATTGATATTCAACCCCATTCTCATTAACATTCTCAAACTTTTCACCCTTTGTATTTGCTATATTCTTGGAAGATTGAGTATCCCCGGCAGAGCCTGGAAATGTTGCACTCTTACACAAAGCCTTCCTTGCATCTAAGGGAAACCTGTTCTGCTCTATCTTTTTGCGCTCTTCTTGATTAAATGCAAAAATTTGGTTAGGATTTCGTGTAGATCCCTTGCGCTTTTTCTTCTTTTTCTTCTTGTCTTTGCATGAGGAATCATCTCCTGTCTCGGTAAGATTTACGTTGAAGTCTTGTTTACTAGCATTGACTATATTCAGGTTGATTTCAAGAGCATTTCTCAAGTCCTCTGTAGGAGAATCATCTGTGTCAGAGAATGAACCCTCAGGATCCCTTTTGTCTTCTACCATGAAAGTCACATTGACAAAATTATTTGTGTCCTTTTCCATATCATCAATGTAAGCATACTTCAAATCTGATTTATCATTTTGCTTCCGATCAGTGAACAGGATTTCCCTTTTAAAATCACTATGGACATGAGAGTTCTCATCCCTTGTCGAAATACTAGATTCATAATATGACACACCAACCAGGTTCTTATACAACAATCCACTTGCTTCTAAATTGCCTTGCTCTGACATTCTGCAAAACTGAATGTGTCAGCGAGCTTATATAATTAAAATACCAGACATAGCGGTTTCCATTTTTTCATTTATTCACAGAAATATAACTATCTGTACTGACAAACAACTCATCCACCTTGATAGCCAAAAACAGAAGTCATGTATTGAGTTTCTGCAAAGTAGAAACTTGATTGATAAAACAAGAAAAAGTCTCATCTTTTGAACTACAAGAGGCTATAATAACATGAGAACGATTGAACAGGTCAATAACTACCACAACAGAAATCTTCCCGTCACAATTAACATATACATTATTTAAAAAAACTGTCAAAAATTCAAATGCGTGGTTCTTGTTTTCCATAAGTCTTACTAAATTTATAAAAAAAAAGATTTTCCACAAAAGTTATTTTTTCCCAACAGAATTATCCATGTTGACAGAATCTTCAATCCTAACCTTATTTTCCCTTGGAGAAGATATCCACTTCTTAAAGAAATACTAACATAGAAAATGTTTAGTAGAAGAGCAATCCACTTTAAATTCGTGAAGCTGAAACACACAAAAGAAACCTTTTGAATGTGACATAGTGATAACACCATTAAGAGAATTTAAGATAACCCTACGCCCCCTTCAAATTATCTTTAAAGCAATAGTTTGCCAGTAACAGATCTTCAACATAGAATGCAGTAGAAAAAATCATCGAATTAAAGTTGGAAAGAAAAAAACCAAATTAGAGTTTCTCATTCCAACCTCATACCAAGTAAAAAAAAACCACATATATGGCATCCGAACTGCTGATTGATCTTTCATTCAAACAGCTTCACAGTTACTATAACAATGAATTTCAAGTTGTCAACCAGAAAGGGGAAAAATTGCTTTTAAAATTGTAAAGCAGACACAACAAAAAGACTCTACTATTTCAGAAATCCTACAGATTGAGGTCTGCTTTCAACAGACCAAATTGTCACCATATGCAAAAACAAAATTGTTATGTATACAAGATATCTGTTAGAGCCTTAAGCACCTTCAAATATGCTTCAACTATTGATTACATTTGCAAAAACGTTAGAAATGAACTATAATGGTTAGAGTTACTCCTATAGCAACTGCTAGAAAGATCCATGATAGCTCCAACTAATTCTGTTCATGTCAAAGGAAAATCTGCTTCCATGTTGCCTAAGTCCTTGGTTCGCATTCATGTTTGAATTTGATTTCGACCAAATCAGGAAAAAAATGGCCAAAGCAAAACAATATGATAAAGTTGGCAATTAAGTTTAGCCAAGAGAATTAAGAGAATTTTCTTATAACTTGAAATTTTCAAACAAACAAAAAATGCAAATATATGTTATCAAATCTGCTCCAAAACATAATATACTGTTGAAAAACATGTGCATAATGGATTCACCTATAGACTCATGGCAAATCGGGCAAACTTAATTGACAGTTCTTAAGATTAAGCTAATTTCATTTTTTATTTTTTTTTAATTGCCAAATGCAATGACTAAGTATATATTGTAAAACTAAAATGAGTTGAGATTAAAGGGAGTAACCATTGATGGGCAGTTGTCTTGCTGTATACCAACTAGGCCAAACTGATTTCCTAAAAAAAATTCAGATTGAACCCATTACCCTTTCTTAAACCCAGTGCGGTTTTTTGCAATTCTATTTCTAAAATGCCAAATGATAGACATTGACTACCTCAAATTTGATAATAACATTTAAGTGTTTCTTCCAGAAGCGTTACGATTGTCCCAATAGGTCAGGTACCCCAAGTAGCCCATTTTAATAGGCAAGCACACCCTCGAAAGGCCAGCCAGAATTGGATCATATCTAATAATGTAACATTAAAAGAAATAAAAGTTAGGACACTCACTTGATCATTAATATGACGAAGTTAGATTGCTAAGAAACACTTCTGCTGCTTCTAAGAGTCACTTTCACATAGATCCACCCCTATCCTGAAAAATTAAGACAAGAGCCCCAAGATTTATCTGACCCAAAAAACAGAAATATGAGATCAGAATCTTAAGGTCATTTGTTGTTAATAGTCTACGGACATTTACTTTGTTGTCACGGTTTACCAGCAATAAATACCGAATAATTAATGAAAAACTTTTTAGTCAGAACTTACATAATATAGAAACTTCAAAAACCCCAAACGCTCAAATCTGATGCACTGAGAAAGATAAAATGCAGCATTTTGTTAAACATTTACTTAACCCTCTGTGATTTTAAAGATATTTTATCAAACATCTGTTTAGCCCTCCGTTGTTTAATAGATATTTTGTCAAGTATCTATCGATTTGGAAGCAGTCCTTTTGGGGTAGGAAGGGTTTATCCTGTTGAAGGGTTATGAAGAATCAATAGCAGAGAGATAGCCGATTCCAACTTTCCCAATGTTTCATACGATGAGGGGACGAACCCCTCACACTGGTAGAGTAACCTAGAGACATTTTCTGCAGAGGTTCCTGGTTCGAACCCCACAACGTTGCAGACATAATTAAAACAAAATAGCCCCAGAGAAGAAAGTGGGGCAAAAACTCAAACGGGTGCTTCTGCTTCTGCTTATGAAGAATTCGAATGAACAGAACCTAGAGTCTCAGAAGAAAGTCAAGATCTGGTGTGATGAAATTGCAGGAATGGAAGGAGCAGACAATAAACCCAAATAAATAAAACGAAATAAAGTGGGCAACATAAAACGAAATAAAGTCCTAGGGAAGGGAGGCCACGTTCTTAGGACCAGTCAAAGGGAGGCCACGTCACTGTTCTTGTTATCCATAAGGGTCAAGCTTGTTTGGAATTGGGCCATAAACGATCAGTATGGAGAAATTTTAGCCCGTGATAAACCGTAACCCTAACATTCTAAATTGAGTCTAGGAAAAGTAAACCATAAATTTATTCTTAGGTGCATGGATCTTGTCCGATTCTGGTCATGGTTAGAAAAAAACTATTTTATTTTTGGCGGCATTATGTTTATGGATTTTTTTGGAGTATATAAAAAACTATATATTTTTTATTTTATTTTGGGATTCTAAGTTGGAATTTGGTTTTAATTTTAATAGTTAAACATTTTTTTTTAAGTAGATATTTTTGTTTTAAGATGTTTTGGTTTAAATTTTGCAATTATTAAAATAGTTATTTAATTAATAGTTAAAACTTCACATTTATATATGAAAAATACAAATATTTAACTACTATAATTTGAAAGCTAATACTTAATGCTAAAAAAAATTAAACAAAGAATATATACCTTTCATTACATATATGCATGGGAAGGTACAATGGCTATGTGCCAAGCTAACAATTTGGAAGTCTTTATTTAATTGTCAAGTTGTTTGTGTTGGTTTCTTGAACAACTCAATGACCATAAAAAATAAATTAGAATGGTCAGTTGTCAAATGTACCCAAGTTTTGTTGAGAGATCCTTGGGATATTTTGTTATACAACTACTCTTCCACACAAACATGAATTTATGATGTACAACTTCTCCCACAAAATTAATGATCGTTTGGAAACTACTTTTGATAATAAAAAAACTAACTATGTAAGAAGATAGTTCCAACAAAAAATTAACCTTACTTGACAGGAAAAATGGCTCGTGGCGGGCTTTTTGCCCATCAAATTCCAGCCATGGGAGAGTAAGGTGTGTAGGGGCTCTAGTTTTAAAAAAATGATGTTTTAGACCTAACAGGACTTCCATCAGGTGGAGCAGCCTTGGGATGGAAGTTGTTACTCCCTCCTTAACTATTAGGTTACATTCTAGTACTCGTTGTTTCTCTAGGATTCTTGTTGATCAACTCTCCCTAGATTCCGAGCTTGCAAACAGTGGCTCTCTCCTGTGGCACCTCGATTACTTGTCCTTCAGGGTCTCATTGTTGGCCTACTTAAAGGTCTGTGAACTCCTCTTAGCGACATTGTCATATTTCTTGTCCCAACATTTTATTTTGTTCATTTTGCCATTGTATCGTCATGCCTGCAAATAGCATACGCCCTTACAGGGATCTCTACTGCCTGTATCAAACAGGAACAGTGGGCATATGGACATACTTGTGATGGGTAGGAAGGAAAAGACGACCCCCACACTGGACAAGGGCTCTATTAACCCGTCTTATCTTTTGGGGATGGAACCTTAGCGAACATGGATGCACCTGTCAGCCCCCAGATGTCCTCTAAATACAGGAGGGGTGGCGAGAGCCCACCCACACTAGCTGACAAAGGTGGCCTTGCTAATATTTTCAACAATAAATGTGTCAAAAGAAAGAGTAGCCCCCTCAATCTTGCTTTGGGGGAAGACATGAGGATGGCAGACGTTATCCCCTTAACGGATTTGGCCCTCGTTGGAAGATTTAGAGGCCGTGGGATCTCTATAATAAAAATTAGGGAGTGGACTAAAGATTCATGGTCCTTAATCATTGGATATGCCCCGGAATGCTATGCATTATCCAAAGGATGGTTTGTCTAAGTTTTTCATAACACTGAGGATGCCAACAATATACTAAAGGGTTATTGGACTCTTGGGAACTCTGCTTTTAATCTCACCAAATGGAGCCCCACCTTCAATGTGGGATCAACTAAACTGGCTAGACACCTGATTTGGGTTAAGCTGCCAGGATTACCTCCTGACTTATGGTCAGACGAAATTTTTGAGCTCATAAGGAACGTTGTTGGATCCTTTATCAAGGCGGATCTGAGTTTCATGGAATCGAGACTGATGTCAGTGGCAAAAATCCTGATAGATGTTGATCTGCACGAGGGTTTGTGGGATGAAATGACAATATCTAAAGGGGATTATTCTCACAAGTAGATTCTGGATTATATTGGAATCCCCTTCCGTTGTAACAGATGTCATACCTATGGACATGTGATTAAGGATTGTAGGTTGCCCTTCTACAGACAGTTCAAGGAAACATTCCTTGCTTCGCCATTGATAGATGGCCCCCCCCCATGAGTTGTTCCAGAGATCTCCTAATGTCTCAGTTTCCACGACAGATCTAGACAAAGATATCATTTTTGTTGCACCCATTGGACTCATATATGATCTCGATAACGTATTGGTCTTTGGATCCATTACGAATGTTGATCTCCTTAGCTATGATGCACTCAAAGGTATGTCAACAAACTACATGGATATTCATACTAGAAAGGATGCTTTTTTATTAATGTAGTGGTGGGGGAAACTCATTCACCGAGTATGTTATTGAACCCCTCGGATATGGTTTCCACTCCTCCTCTAATGGAGTCTAGAATCAGTGTAGAAAAACCATGCAGCAATGATAAGTTTTTGGAATTGAAGGATTCTTCCTTACTGACTAGGGGGGATAATATATCCTCATTTGCCACTGGGCCACTACTCTATGCAACAGAACATGGTGTGGTGGGGGAATCGTATATAGAAGTGGTGGCAGAAACTCAATCACCGAGCATATTATTGAACCCCTCCAAAATGGTTACCAATCCTCCTCCTATGGAAACAGGGCAGAGTGCAAAAAAACCAAGCAACACAGTCAAGTTTTTGGAACTGAAGGAATCTTCTTTATTGACTAGGGGGTTAAAAGAACCTCATTTGCCATTGGGCCTTTACTCTATGCAATAGATATATGTTGCTCCCCTGACTCGGGGCTAGATGAATATTTTGCTAGGAACCCTATTCAATACTTTCTACCCACGGTGGAGGGTCTTGTGGGTAACCACAACCAGAAGAGTTCAGAGCTCCCTATATCCTCATTTGACCCTCTTCATTTTATTCACTCTCCCACACTAAGCCCTTCCTCTGTTGTTTATGATCTGACCCCCCCTCAATGCCCCCCGATTTCTTCTAACCTTCGTCCAATCAGATCAGCCTCTCCTTCTACTTTAGCTCAGTTCTCCCCTTCAACTCATTTGTACTCAACGGATTCATAGGTCAACCCTGTCTCCATATCTGAAACCTTACACAGGTATTCTCTCAGATCTTCGATGAAGGCTCCTTTACAAAGGGGATTGGGAACCTATAAGCTTTCCTCGTCTCCTAGACTCAGAGGTAGAACCTCCATCATGAACAAAGCCATGCAGAAATGTGCAAGAGATGTCTTGGCAGGAAAACAACACACCATCACTTGGGCACTTAGAGCACAGGCCCAAAAACAGGTTCCTAGTTGATGCTATTTCTTTCAATAAATTGTAGAGGACTAGGGAAGTCCTCTAAGAAGATAGGCCTGAAAAGGCTGGTTAGTATTCATCATCCTATAATTCCGCTCCTACATGAAACTTTGTCTTTGGGTGACTACATTATAATAGAGTTAATCCTTCTTCTTCCAGGGTGGGACTTTGCTTGTATTGACGTGATGGGTCGCTCGGGTGGTGTTATCACAGGGTGGATAAGGAAAGAAATCCTTTACACTAACTCTTGGTCTGTATCATCTGGGCTTGGAAACACTTTATTCTCACAGGAATTTGGGAAACCCCTTACGATTCTCAATATTTATGGACCCAATGCCAACAAACCAGAATATTGGAATTGCCTTCTAGGCACATGGATTCATGTTACAGGAAGATTTGTCTTAGGTGGTGATCTTAATTACTCACTGGGTGAGGCTGAGACTTGGGGGCCTAGTTCCATAAAATACCCCTTAACAGACTTTTTCTCAAGGTTAATGCAAGAAAAAGGTCTCATCGATCTCCCTCCCATCCAACTTAAACCAACATGGAACAATAAACGAGTAGGGATGGATTGTGTATCTAAAATATAGGACATGTTCCTTATTAATGAGAATTCTTACCGACTGACTCCCTCCATTCTACAATGGATTGGAAAGGGCGATATATCTGATCACCAACCTGTTTTTCTGGATTTCAGATTCCTTCCTACCAAGCCTTCTACCTCATTTAATTTCAACTCAGCATGGTTACAACACGACTCCTATAAGGAACTTACCAGGAATTCGTGGCAGGTTCATACCCCTGGTAGCTCCTCATCTGCTACTGCTCAACTTGAAACCAATCTTAAATGAGGTCAAGAAGATTTCTAGGACTTGGGCCACTGAGCATTGTAGGATTATGGAGGCCAACCCCATTCAGATTGAAGAGGCTATTGTGCCTTTTACTTCTTCCTATCCATAGGGTTACATTTCTCTCAAATAGAAAGAGCATATCATGGATTAGGAGAGGAAAAAGAAGAAGATACTGGATGAAAAGGGGCTTACTATCAGACTTAAGAGCAGGTCTACATGGCTTCTTTATGGGGATGGTAATACTAAGTTTTTTCATAATTTCTATAAAAATAGGATAGCGGTCAACACATTATGGCAATTGACTAATGACGAGGTGTTATAGTTGATTTTACCACACATGGTTGATCACATGTTTATGGCCTTCCCTGTCCCTATACAGACACTATGAACCCCATGGACTTATATTATCCTTTGATGTTCTAAGTTCATCCTTAAAAAACCCTTGTTTATTGTTGTACACGACTTTTAAACCAATACTCGCGTGTACACGCGACTTTTGACCTCAAACTCATGTACATCGAGATGTGTGCATAAAGCCAAATAATTTTGGATTTTTCCTCATGTGAGTCCGAACCACTTGAAGCTTGGCTTTCCAAATGCCTTGAGAATACTCGGATTCAACCCTCCATTACCCTTTTGGAGTGAAATATAAGGAACCCCTTGGATACATTGAAGAAGAGGAATTGAAGAGCAAAGAAACTATAGTCCATTGTTGCATCAACTTGCTTATACTTGAGTGTGCATCCCTTTGTCCCTTTGGAGCACTTTGTGTTCTTCCTAAGCTTGTCTTTGTCTTGTGAACTTGCCATCGAGAGATGGAGGATTGAGGTGGTGGAGACCCAGGTGTAGGACTCGGTTTCTCCGGTTTGTAGACGTGCCAACAGAGGTTGTCACTTTTGTAATCTCTGATTTTATTAATAGAAATATCTTTTCCTGTCCATTTAATGTGCAATTGAATGAATGTTGAATCCATGGATATGTTTAATTGTTTATGCATTGATGAATATATATGCTAGAGTAGTTCTAACACATTATATAGAGCATGCTTGCCTTGTTTGTTGTTGTTGAGAGTGAATTGCTATAGCAAGTGTGAATTGGAAAAGCTCAACAGGGACCTACTTCAACCACCTGGAACAAGGTATGATTCGATATCCCTTAGTGTTAGATGTTTGGTTTCTCTTGCATTTTGGGAAAGATTGATTTCTGGTGTCTAGTTGTCTGTTGTGGTACACCCCAAGCCATAGGAAGTTTCTCTTCATAACTGGAGGGACAACCAGTCAGAGGTCTTGACGACTTAGCAGAGGTAAATTCTTGACATTTTTCCAACTTATACAAAGTAGATTCAGAGATCACTCCCAGGAAAATGATGGATTTGGTTGAGTTTTTCCCAAACTCCATATCCGAGGAACAGAACGCCCTTCTAAATGAGTCTATTGGCCTGACAGAACTCAAGGTGATGATTCATTCATTGAAGGATGACAAAATACCTGGGCTAGATGGCCTCCCAATTGAATTTTATATTGGCTTCATGGATAGTATGGAAAATGATCTTTTGGTCGTCATTAAAGAGTCAAGGGTCAAGGGTATGATACACAAGTCCTTTAACAACACCTTCATCGCTCTTATCCCCAAGAAGGACAAAGAAATGACACTCGATGATTACCGACCGATATCTTTATGCAACACGATATATAACATTATTGCCAAAATCATCGCTAACATAATCAAGGTATTCCTGGCAGGGTATATCAGTGACAAACAGTTTAATTTTCTTCAAAATAGACATATATTCATGACTGTTGATTGCATGGGCAGACCCGGGTTTACTATAATTAATCAACAACACCCCAAACTCACTGGCCCTTTCGGCAACAGACCGCGAAGCGATCTGAAGTCTCACCCTAAGTGAATCTAATGGGTTGGCCAAGACTCAAGTGTCTTGGACCAGGTTCTGCGCATCCTACTTCTTCTTTCTTACTCCTGCGTGCCACTAGATCAACTAGCTCTTCGCATCGCACATCCCCTTCTACTCGCAGCGCTTCTACCCGTGCGATGCTTAACCCTGCGCAAGTCACACGATTTCCTCTCGCGTTGCACAACTTCCACTTACTCACAATATTTCCAACCTTACCGCATCTCTGCGCACCGTGGAACACCTAACCTCTCCTCAACGCTAAGCCCTCAGCTCGCAGTATCGCACACCGCAGCTCCTCTGCCGGTGCGATATCGCCTCTCTGCGATATCCTACCGCTACAACTTTGCGCTCTTAGCGTTCACTGTGCCGATGTGCGAAACTCTCCTTCTCAGAAGTTATATTGTGATTAAATGGTCATTTAGAAACAGACATAAAGGAGTCTTTTAAACG
>LPNX010104824.1:228890-252516 GCA_001517045.1 Pseudotsuga menziesii | reverse complement strand
TCCGAGCTCCGAGCTGCTCCTTCTCCTTCTCCGATGGTGGAAAATAGGCAAAAAGGGGTCTCAATGATGGAAGTAGCTTGATGGTAAGCTAGGGTTTCATGAGATGTTTTGGCAAAGTAAGGATGCTATGACTGTGGATGTGAAATGAGGGGGCTTCACCACTTATTTATAGTTTTTTAGTGGTGAAGTGCTTGCCCATGGTTTTTGGAAACCATGTGGTTTAGGGCAGCTTGTTTAGGGTTTTTGGCCCTTTTTAGGGTTTTCCTCCTTTTTCCTCATTATTTTTATTCCTTTTCTTCCCTTTTGGGGATTTTTGCTATTTTTGGAGGAATTTTGGTTATTTTTGGAGGAAAAAGGGGTTTTTGGGCCTTTTGGAGGCATTTTAGGCCTTTTAGAGCCTTTTTAAATGGTTTTATGGCCTTTTGGCGGCATTTTAGGCCTTTTGGAGGCTTTTAGTGGGATTTTCAAGGAAATATGGTAGGTAAATGGACGAATGAGCCATGAAATGGGATAGATGAGGTAGTTAACCATTTTTGGGTGTTAACAAGAAGTGAATAATAACATGCAGAATTTTAATTTTGAAAATGAATTGTGCAAAGTTAAAATCCCAATGCCTTTCATTGAATTGATAAAAAATCCCATGTTATAAGAATTCATTTTTAAAAATGATGGGTTTAGCAGTCAATCAAGTACCCTCATACATAGTAAATTTACAGGAAGAGAATCCTAAAATTTTTATTGGGTCTGATTTAGCAGAGAAAACTGAAAATGATGCAAGTTCATCTCCACCCTTTTATATCACATTAACTATTCCTAATCAGATGATTCACAATTGTCTTTTGGATTCAGGTGCATCTCATAATTTAATTCTAAAGGAAGTCATGGAAGCTTCAGGGTTAAGCATAACAAAACCTTATCATGACTTGTATGCTTTTGATTCTAGAGCTGTCAAGTGTTTGGGAGTAATAAAGGACATGGTGGTTAGATTAACACAACTACCAATGAAAAGTGTTATTATGGATGTAGCAGTGGCATATATTACACCTAAATTTGGAATGTTTCTTTCTATATCTTGGGCTAAGAAAGTAGGGGTCACTATACAAATGGACTTATCATATGCAACTATCCCTATTTTTGGAGGTGAGAATAGGAGGTTGTATAGAGAGTTGCAGTTTGCTTAAATTGTTAATGATAACAAAATTCCTACGAATCATCCATTATATGTTGTTGAAAAGGACTTGGGCTCATGTATGTTACATTTTAGTGATGATAATACTGCTAGTATGTTACAGGTTGAAAAAAAAGCCAGTCAAATGTACTATGGAACAAAAAGATGAACTTTGGAAGATGTATTTTGATGGATCATCATCTAAAGAAGGTGCAGGAGCACGCATTCTGTTGATTTCTCTTGGTGGTGAATCAGTAAGTTTGATGTACAAATTAGAATTTGTTACTACAAATAATACAACAGAGTATGAGGATTTGTTATTGGGTTTGAGAGCTGAAAAGGATATGGGTATTCAACAAATTTTTATTCATGGCGACTCCAAGTTGGTTGTTCAGCAGGTAAGGAACAACTATCAAGTAAAACAAGATTTGTTGAAAGTGTACAGAAATGAAGTCTGGGACATGATAGATAATTTATTTGTGGCATTCAATATTTCATATATTCCTAGAGATCATGACTAGACTACTGATTCACTTTCTCTAGCAGCTACACATTTCAAGATTCCTAATACAACTCAGCTAAAGTATCCTATAGAAGTTAGGTACAGACCTTCAGTGCCTAATAACATCAAGCAATGGAGGGTTTTTTAGGATGATTTAGAGATTAAAAGGTTTTTAGAGCTGAATAGTGAGTTCTCTAATTATTTAATTGATCAAGAGCAGGATGATGGGACTGAAGATGCTGAGAAGTTTGCAGAAAATGAAATTGCTAGTCATAAAATCATAGAGCTGAAAAGTAATTTTATTCCCAAGGGTTTGGTACCCTTTGAGAGGATTTTTTCAAAAGATGACACCCCATTAAAACCAGCTATGTAGTCTTCAAAGGAGAATGTAATGGACTGTAACATTGGCACAAAGGAGCATCCCAAGATAGTGAAGATTTCAAAGGAACTTTCGGTGGAGCAAAGAGAAAGGTACATTAAACTGTTGAAAGAATATGTTGATATTTTTGCTTGGTCATAAAAATATCTAAAAACTTATGATAAAAGTATTATTCAAGATAAAGTGCCTTTGAAGCCTAATGTAAAACCATTTAGACAGAAGCTGAGGAGAATCAATCCCACCTTATTCCATGTCATAGAAAAAGAGATTAAAAAATTGTTGGATGCTAAAATCATTGTTCCTCTTCGATATTCTTCATGGGTAGAAAACTTAGTTCCTGTCAGAAAAAAGAATGGAGAAATTAGGTTGTGTGTAGACTTCTATAATCTGAATAGGTCTTCACTAAAGGATAATTACCCATTACCAAAAAATGAGCAAATCTTGCAGAAGGTGGTGGGTGCTCAAAGGATTTCAATGGTGGATGGTTTTTCTGAATATAACCAAATTGCAATGCACCCTGATGACAGAGAAAATAAATCCTTCACTACCCCTTGGGGTACTTTCATGTATGATAAAATTCCCTTTGTATTGATGAACGCTGGAGCTACCTTTCAAAGAGCTATGGACATAGCCTTTGTTGGAGAGAAGGAGAAGTTTGTGGTGATATATTTGGATGACATAACAGTTTTTTCACAATTAGATGAAGAACATCTAAAGCATCTAAAACAAAGTTTCTTGAAATGCAGAAAATATGGAGTGTCCCTTAATCCAAAAAAGTCACATTTTGTTGTGCAAGAAGGTAAGTTGCTGGGACATTTGGTTTTAGCTGATGGGATAAGGATAGATCTTGAAAGGGTTAAAGCTAATTTGAAGATCATTTTTTTTAGAAGCAAGAAGGATGTGCAATATTTTATTGGTAAAATAAATTTTATGTGTTGGTTCATACCAAATTTTTCTAAAACTATTAAAAAAATAACATATATGTTGAAGAAATATCAGGAAGTGAAATGGACAGCAGAGGCTATGAATTCATTTGATAACATAAAGCTAGCTTTTATAGAAGCTTCGGTGCTAGTGAGTCCTAATTTTTCAAAAGAATTTCTAACTTTTTCTTTTGCATCAGAGGATACATTAGCTGTTGTTTTGTTATAGAATAATAATGAGGGAATGGAGCAACCAATTGCATTTTTAAGCAAGACTCTCAGGGACTCAAACTTGAAGTACAGTACATTGGAAAAGCAAGCTTATTCACTAGTAAAAGCATTAAATTTTTTCATAATTTATGTTTTACATTCTAAGGTCATTTGCTTATGTTCCTAATGTTGCCATTAAGAATATATTAACTCAGCCTGATAGTGAAGGTAAAAGGGGAAAGTGGATTGCTAAGATAATGGAATATGATGTAGACATCAAGCCTACTAAACTAGTGAATGTGCAATGTCTAGCAAAATTGTTATATGATTCAAATTCTCAAGCTTTAGGCCTTCATTTAATGGTAGAATGGCCTATACAAGAAGAATTGCAAGCTGAACATGAGAAAGAAAATATTATGGGGAAATATGTAGAATCTACATGGTATGCAGACATTGTACATTTCATGTTGCATTTACAATGTCCTGAAGATCTAGATAAAAAGGCAGCTAGGTCACTAAAGTTAAAAGCTACTAAATATTGTATGATAGAACATAAGTTGTTTTGGAAAGATCTAGGAGGTATTTTGCTCAGATGTTTAGATAATCCAAAGATTGAGGAGGTAATCTTAGAGTCCAATGAAGGTTCTTTTGGGAGACATAAATAATGGAAGGATACCACGTATAAAATCCTGAGGTCTAGATATTATTGGCCTTCTCTGTTCTCTGATGTCTATTAGCAGGTAAGAGCTTATGCCCCATGTCAAAAATTTGCTGGAAAACAAAAGCTAGTATCTTTACCATTGAAGCCTATTGTAGTGAATGCACCTTTTTAGTAGTGGGGCTTAGAATTTATAGGTGAGACAAGTCCTTCTTCTTTAGGGAAGCATAAATGGATATTGACAGCTACAGATTTTTTCACCAAATGGGTAGAGGCAATTCCCACAAGGAATGCAACAAACAAGGTGATAATTAGCTTTATTCAGGAAAATATTCTTAGCAAATTTGGATGTCCCAAGAAGTAATTGACTGATAATGCTAAATATTTTAAGTCAAAAGCTATGGTGGCATTTTGTGAAGAAAATGGGATTGTTCTGAAACACTCAACACCTTATTACCCTCAAGGAAATGGGTTAGTTGAATCCACCAATAAAAGTATCATTCAAAGAATCACTAAGTTGTTGAGTTAGAATAAGAGGTAATGGGACTCAATGATGAAATATGCACTGTGGGCTGACATAATAACAATTAAAAAGGCAATTGGGACTTCTCCTTTTCAACTGGTATATGGTACTGGTGTGGTGTTTCTAGTTTAGCTTGGTATTCTAGTAATGGAATTTCTTTAGGACAATCAAGAGGAACCCAGTGATATTCAAAGGAGAGTTTATGCATTAATTGAATTACAGCAAACTTGTGAATTAGTGGAAGAAAAGGCTAAGCTGTACAGAAGAAAATCAAAGAAAGGTTTGATAGGAAAATTTAAAAAAACACCTTTTTCAATGGGGATATGGCATTAATATGGGATGCTAGAAAGGAACAGAAGGGTAAACATGGTAAGTTTGATAATCTATGGTTTGGTCCTTTCATAGTGTCAAAATTTTTGGAGAATAACACTTTTATTTTACAGAATTTGGATGGTGAGGAGTTGTCTAATCCAGTCAATGGATGATTCCTCAAGCATTTTTAAAGTCTTTGAAGGAAAGAGATTTGAATTTCATTGTATATACCAGTGTGTGAAGGATTGAATAAAGACTCCATATCCCAATGGATATTTTGTAGAGTAGCAGATAGTTTCAGTTATAGCACAAAAGGCACTAATCTACAAGTTCTTCAAGCCTCACAAGGAGGACTTTATCCCGCAGTAGGAGCCAGATGTTATAGCTAGTTTTTGTTTTCTATTTTTAGATGGTATGCTTGTTTTCAAAACATGGTTTTCTTATTGCTTTAATATTTTGATCTTGGTTTTTGAAATATTTTGATAGCACACTTATTTTTATTTTTTTATTTTATAAGTTTTCCTTTTAGATTTACTTTACTTAGTTGTTTTCATAGTTTTTATGGGCTTAATAGGTGTATGTAATTCTGAAAGGTTGGATAGAGATATCATAATTTTTAATCAAAGTTTGATTTTACAATTTAACCCTTTGTTTTTTAATCCATTTCTAAAAAAAAACATTAATCAAACATCCCTATAGTGCAAAGGTAGAAAAAATGAATTAGAGTGCTACAAGAAAGTCATGGTCTTCAAAAAATTTTGAATTGGCTCATGAGTTTTAAAATTTGCAAATGAGAGGAGTTTTTCCACATATTTAAAGGAGAATGATATGTGTTTAAACCTTACTAATCATTTTGACAAGTGTTTGAGTTAAGGCAGGAATGATTCATGCAAGTTTCAGCTGTCTAGAATCTGGGAGATGCAGATCCTTTAAACACCAATGATGGTGCACGATGGGAGTAATTCGATGTTAATTATGAATTTATGGAATGTATGAAAGCTTATAGATATCGCATTGATACTTGGAAATTCATGGTTGGAAGATCAAAATGGTTAGAGGTTTAGGGTTTTCAAGGTAATTGACTTGCACAGATGTGGCAGCTGAAGAAGGAGCTATGAAGGTTAGTGGACACCTAGGAAGACAAGATAGCAAAATTTTAGCAATCGAAACCATTATTATGATAGCTATGCAAATGATTTCTGACATCATCCTTGACTTCGGGTTTGCCTTGATAGAAGAGTAGTGATGGGTTTTGATTAAGAAGTGCATCAAGTTCACGAGCCTGACTTTTGCTCAGTTATTAATCTTTGTTGTCAGTAGAAATTGATCAGAAATTCCTATCAGTTTTGAGGAAAAATTCATATCTAGGGTTTTAAATCTGCTCAATTTTTTATTTACTACCAAAATAACACACTTTCAAAATAGTTTGAACCATTTTCTGAAGGAGAAACCGTTAAGGTTTATTACCGATAATGAAGAGAAGTGGGAAGACGAATAGGGATGAGCCTTCAGACATGACATGGGATAAAAATTTCCCTGAGTGTGCAAACTTGTTTTCAGAAGCAGGCTGGTTGCAATATTTTGAGAAAATTGATGGTCAACATACAGAGGTTTCATATGAATTTGCTCAGGGATTAGAGAAAGACATAGTCACATTTAATACCATAAAAATTGAATTGACTAGAAAATTAATAGCAGAGGCTACATACATTGCTGATGAAGGTGAGTTTTGGTTCAAGAAGGTGCCTTTTGCTTTTAATTCAGAGAATTTCTTGCTTTCCTATGTTGTTGCAGATTGGGGTAAAGGGGTACATATACAAAAATTTAAACCATAATGGAGGGATCCAATCAAGATATTGCAGAGTTATGTAACCTGTGAAGGAAGATATGCCTCTGTGTTCAAATACCACATCAGGTTTTTACAACACTTAAGTAAGGAATCAAGGAAGAATCTCCCTTTCTTTTTCCTCAAAAGTTTGTAGAAGATGTCTAGCGGAGTAAGGGAGCATCAAGAACATACTAAGCAGTCCATTTTTCATCATGGTTTAATAAAATTGACTATCAGTACTGTGCTCTAGGAGAAAGGAAAGACTGGGGACTATTTTTTGTTTTGGTTTGGGTTTTAAAGTGAAAAGGAAGACCAATAAAAAAGAAGACAGGTGAACAAATCCCACTGTCTTGTTAAAAAATTGAAGAAAGAATTTATTACTGAAGTAGAAGAATAGACTACACAATTGAAGTCTTAGACACAGAAGGTTGAAGAGCTTTAAGGTGAACAACAAAACAAGACTGATGAAGATGATCTGTTGAAATTTCAAATGCAGAATTTAGAAGATGTAGCAGAAATCAATGAAGATGATGTAGTAAATACCCTTAACAAAGATACAAACTAGGAAGAAGGTAAATGTATTTTAGAACAAGAAAAAAATCCTACAGAGGTATATGAAAAAAGAAGGGAAAATCCAATGCTTTATAAATTGAAGGTTGACAATACACAGAGGTCAAAACAAGGGTTTGAAGAAAAGTTGGTTTTACAAGGAGTTAAAAGAAAGGTGGTTCATATTGCAGCTATTAAGCATCAAGGTAAAACCTTGAGTATGTTGGGAGAAATAGGAGTAGGCTGGAGACCTAAAACCAGACCTAAGAACAAATTAAGGTTAAACATGAAAAAGATTTTAAATCCCAATCTAGCTCAGGAGAAAATCACAATATTAGAAGATTCTTCTTCTCAAGAAGATTTAGAAGAGGATGAAAGCCTAAATGTTAAAAAATTCAAGGGTAAGAAACATGTTTCTTTGATGGTTAATTTATCCTCAGCAAAGATTAAAATTCCTGAACACTTAGAGCATTTTAAAAAGAAATAAAATATCAGTCCTCAGTAGGATGATTCAATGAAACATCATGCAGTGATGTTAGCATCTTGTACAAGTGAAGGAAATATTGCAGAGCCATCAATCCAGTGCAATTTTGAGGGTGCTAAGTCTCTATATTTTCCTGTAACAGTGATAGAGCAACATCAAGAGGATGATGAGCAAATTTTTAAGAGGTTGAATATCCCTTGGATTCCAGAAGGAATGTCTTCATTTCAATAAGGGAAATGTATAGATTCTGAAAATGAAAATCTTCAAAAAAGTATCAAGTAGTACAAGTACCAAATAGACTTTTTGCAGGAAACAAATGAAGGATTAGTAGTGGCAAATAGAATATTAAGAGAGGATCTAGAGGAGATTAATAGTAATTAACAAGAATTAATTGTGATTTCTAAAGAAGCATTGAAGAGGAAAAGACAGACACAAAGCTTATGTGCAGAGCTGAAGCATACTATTAAAGAAGTAACTTAGCAAAATGAAGAATTATCTAAGAGATTCGAAGACCTATAAGCTGAGCAACAGAGAACTAGAAGAAAAACTCAAGATTTAGAAGGAATAGCCCTTTTCGTTGAAGATGCAAAAGATCTTTAAAAGACTATTGATGACAGGTGTCTTTTAGTTAACTTTTGTTAAGGTATTAGTTTATTTTGGAAAGCTTTTACTTTGTTAGTGGTCCATAGTATGACCTAGAAGGTATTTATACAGTTAGATAACTTTTTGTTGGATGTAACCAAGATATAAGGCAAATAACTTAGAATGAACAAGGGTTCGAATGTTTGTACAAGGGGAGGCTTTCAGGCTACTGTATATAGAGCTAAGTTTAGGAACTCTTATGTATTATGGATAACTAATTATGATATATATGCAAGCTATAAGCCCAGTTTACTCTATTTGTTGGTTTTATTTCTGATTTGTGTAATCACTCAGTTGACATATTCATTTCTTGTTTGACATTATTATCCATGAATTGCCTGTGAACTGTGGATGAAATTCAGTGTTGTGCTTATTGTTTCTGGTTTATTTTTCATATATTATACATCTCGGTTCTTCATTGTTACATTATTCAGTGTTTGTCTTAGCCTGATGAGATTTTTCCCTCTTGATGACAAATTGTAAAACCAAAACCCTAAAAACCTATTTTACTTATTTTTATTTTATGAGATTGTGTTGGCTTGTTCTTTAGTAATCTGAGAACAATTTTTGGCACTAACAGTCTCGAAGAAGATCTCTGATTTCGCTTTTATTTTTAGGAAAATTCGATGTTACAGGCACATGGACACATTTTCAGGATTTCAAGAAAGCTTAGGTCCATCCCAATGGATCGGGAACTTGGTCTACCAAGTTGTTTTCTACCTCACATGGAGGATAGCACCCGTGAGTTGCAGCCGCTGTTAGCACCTATGCTAAATTTTGAATATTTATACAGATGTGTTAGCACTATTTTGCACTAAGTAGTTAGAAAGTGATTAGGCTAGTGAAAGGAGGAATAAGGTATGAAAATTTCTTATCATAGGAGCTTGAAGGATGTTAATAAAGTTTTGCATGTATTTTGAGGAGTCATTCCTAGGTTGGAAATGCAAAGTAATTGAGAAAAATTATATATTTGGACCTTTCATATGTGTGTATGTGAGGAAATCCGTTCCAGGTTATATACTAACAAGGATGAATGGTTTACATGCATAAGCAGAGAATATGAATGGTTGTTAGTAATTCCACCAAGCTAAGATGTATAGGCCTGAGGAATTTTGGTAAGGGCATGGACAAGTTAACTTACAAGTAAAAATAGTCGTTGGATGGATAGAGGAAGATAGATCCATGATGGAAATTAATTCCTCTAGGTCAACCCACACGGACTAAGGGACTTCTCCAAATTTGCGGAATTGTTAAAGAGATGCATGTTTCGATAGAGGAGATCTAATCGAAGATTAGATCTATGAAAGAGAACGATTCCACAAATCCAAATTGCATGGAAAAAATGAAATCTCCAACTCTGCAAAATCGGGTAGAGGCCGCAAGTTCCAACAACCCAGATTACCCTCATCTCATATCTACGACGGAGATGGATTCCACCAATCCAACTTGTGCATTGCGATAAACTTTTGAAATAGGTGGAATTTGGTAGGTTTCGCAGTTTTCAATGGCCCAGATCTATGCCCTCTTGTGAGATATGATGAAGGTTGATTCCTATCCTGCAACATGCATGCAGATAACCTTTCCCTTAGATCAATGAAATTTGTTAGGGGTCGTAGGTTTTGATGGTTAGGATCAGCTCCTGATTCCATATCAATGAAAACGATGAATTCCATCAATGTAATGTGCACGACAGACAAGAATGGTCGTGTTCAACAAAATATGGTGGGTGTGTGTGATCCAATGACCACGATGAGGATTTGGTGAGATCAATGGTGGAGGCATATTCTGCTAATGGAATCTTCAAGGAAAATAAGGAGGACAATATAACAAAGAAAAGTATCGATGCAGTCAAAGAAGGGAGGATCGATGGTCCAAGATGAAGGAAGGATAGATGAACGGATGAGAGTTGTTTCTACCAAAGAAGGTGCAAGCCATGTATCAGAGAAGAATAATATAAGAAAGGTTTTCACATGAATTTAGGTCAATCGTATGATTATGTGCATTAGATAATGAGAGCAGGACTATGCAAAAAATGACCATATAAGACATACCCCATCAAGATACTTGTCAAAAGACCAGGTAGGCCACGTTTCTCCATTACACATCGTATATAATATGGTTGAGGTGGAAGGGTTAGTTGAGCAAAACCTCGAATACGAGAAAATCAAATAATTATTTGAAGACAAAGATTATGATATTTTCGACACCATACTACTTAATTGACCCATAGAAACTGTAAAGAACAAGATGAATCTACTTAGGGATGAGGGAAATGATATGCAAGGTGTCTATAGGTCATTTTCCACCTTTTCTCCATGGACCAAGCCCTGAATTTCCCCAAGTTCATTGACTGGTGTGTCGGTGGTTACTCTACTTTTGAGAAGGTAATCATCGACACCTTTAGGTACAAAATCCTTTTCTTAGTTATCCCTCTTGTCATTAGGAACATATTATTCATTCCTGTAGCGTTCAGTCAGAAATACAAAGAATACAGTGAAGAAAGCATTGCCTAGTGTTTTAGAGAGGCAACTGTGGAAAATAGAGAGGCATTCTTTAAATCTTGTTTCAAAATCGATACTCAGCTAAAAACTACCCTTACCCTTTAAATGTTGAGAAATTCAATGAGGAAACATTGTGCATCACAACCCTCCTGAGTTATTTTTAGGAATGGATACCGAAAAATATGTCACAGAGTCCATGATGAGTTTAATTTTCACCCTGAGCACCTGCCCAGTCAACTCAAAGGAGCCCAACCAGTCATTCCAATTTTTTTGCCTCAAGTTTGACAAGTTCCTAGCTGAGAACATTCACTCTCAGCTAGTGGATTTCCCTAGAACCAGAACCTTTATATTGCAGTCCTACCTATTGAGAATATTTCTTTCTTTCAGTGAAGAGAACCTTCAGTTTCCTAAAATGGTGATCACAGAGGAAATCAACAATGATTACACCAAATTCCTGATTTTTTTTTTATGAAAGAAGTATATAGTTCCTTCTTCCATAAAAAAATACCAAGGGTGTTACCTGAGATGAAGGAAACCCTACACTCCTCTGCTGACAAGAGGATTGGAGATTTCTTCTTGTTATAACAAGGTATAGTGATCAGTCTATATAGATTTTTCCACCAACCTTATAGAATTCCTCCCTTTTTCACTCTCAGGGTGTTCTCTTTAGAGATGATTAGACAAAGGATGATAGTGTAAAATGAACACTTCCTGAGTTTCAAGAAGTATTCATAGATTAAATTTTCTTGTTCCATAGGCCAGTTTATCATTAAAACCAAGGATTTTATCCCACTGATAGAAAGTATGATAAGAGGGGCGGGGTTCCCTACTGATGCTTCCATTAATTACAATCCCCATCACATCATATCAAAGAGAAGGCTAGCCAACAAAAATAATCCCTTTGAGCACCATGAGGTGGAAGGCTTGCTTGAGGCTGAAAATTGGTCAGATTACCCCCAGAAGAAGCAAGGAAATGATGGTGTGGAGGAGGACCCCACCTCTATAATGCAGGTAAATAACTCACCTGCACCTGGGACTTTAATCATGGGCCTAGTATAAGAGATGGTTACACCTATGACAAGTGTCTTTGAGCATTCCAAAAAGAGGGACTTCTATGATGTCATGGACACAAAGGAGGAGGACACAACCAACACACCAAACAAACATAAGTTGGATGATGTAGGGAAGCTGGTACATGTAGCTGGTGGGAAAGGAAAGAAGAAGAAAGTAAAGGTCAAAGGGCCTGCCTTTGAGGTTCAAGAATATGAATTTTCCTATACACCTAAAGGATCAACAAACAGATATAAGTCCAAGACTGGTATATTGGACAAATACAAGGAGAACAAGGACGCCGCCATGAATGAATCTCTCAAATTATCGACATAGGTGAGGAAATATTGTGGTCAAGAGGTATCTCTAGTTTTTTTTAGAGATCACAAGCATAATACATTAAATCTGGCCATAGCTTCTATGAACAAAGTGGCTGAGATGAGGATAAATTTGGATGATATTCCTATGCTAGATATGATCCACCTTCATAAGAAGATAAGGGATATTATTCACACTGATTTTCTGAAGTCAACTCTCAAGATATCCAAGCTGCAAACTAACAAGAGTAGATTTGAAAATCAACTGAGAAAAGAAAAGGTATAAAATAGGCTCAGATTAAGAAGGTTTAGACAGATTTGTTACTGGCTGAAAACCAAGATGATAAAGGGGATGGCACACAAAATTCGATAAAGGAGAAAAAGACACCATTCATATGCTAAAGAAAAAGCTAAAGATCCCATCTACATAGTTGATACAAGCTTGAGAGCTATGAGAGCCAGAAAAGGAGAAAGAGAGCTTAAATGGTAAGCTTACAAACTATCAGGCCCAGCTACAGAAGTTCACAAAGAAGGAGAAACAATGGAAAAAATATATGACCATCATGGTGTAGAGTGAGAAGGCCCTCAAGGCCAATGCAGACGATCTAGAGAAAAGGTTACAAGAGAAGGAGAAAGAACTCAAAAAGGCAGTCACTCCTCCCATCACTGAACCTGGTGAGCTCTTTATTGTTCAAGCCCTGGCATAGGTAATACTGAAGGAGTTCGAGCTAATAAGGTTGAAGCACCAGAACAAGAAACTTGAGGGATTAGCAGTAGAGAAAGAACATCAAATAAAGAGATGGGAATAAAAGTGTGCAAAATTATAGAATAAGAATGAAAAATTGGTAAAACAGGTAATAGGGAAATCAACAATCCAGGGGGGAAATCACATAATATGGTGTTATAGCAGATTTCACCACTCCAGGTGAATCACACTTTGTATGGCCTTCCCCTATTCCACTGCAGACTCCTTAGACCCCATGGACCATTTTTTGACCTTTGATGTTTCCTTGATCATAGCTAAAAACATGTGAAAAATGATACACATGACTTTTAAACCTATAAACATGTATATACGTGGGTTTGACCACTAAAACCGCGTACATCGGGATGTGTACAAAATCCAAATCCTTTTGGAGTTTTCCTTGACATGGATCCGACTCATTTGACTCCTAGCCTTCCATATTCCTTGAGATCGCTTGAATTTGACCTTTCATTACCCCTTTGAAAAACTATATAAGGAAACCCTTGGTACATTGAAGGCATAGGAGAGAGCTAAGAGCAAAGAAACTATAGTCCATTGTTGCCGTAACTTATGCTTGAGTTTGCATCACTTTGTCCCTTGGAGCACTAGTGTGTTCTTCCCAAGTTTTCCTTTTGCTTGTGAGCTTGCTATCAAGAGATGGAGGATTGAGGTGGTGAGGCCCAAGTGGGGGATTCAGTTTCTCTAGTTCGCAGACATGCCGTCAGAGGTTGTATCTTGTAATCTCTGATTTATATTAATGGAAATATCTTTTCCTGTCCAATAATGTGTATTTGAATGAATATTTTATCCATGGGATTATGTCAAATGCTTATACATTATTGATTATATATGCTAGAATAGATCTAACACCATGATATATAGAATGCTTGTATTGTTTACTTGTTGTTGAGGAAGTAATCTATCAATTCAAGCTAAAGATTGGAAAGCTCAACGGGGATCTACTTCAACCATCTGGAATAAGGTATGAGGTCTGATCCTTTAGTGTTAGACATTTAATTTCTATTGCGTATTGGAAAGGATTGATTTCTGGAGTCAAGCTGTCTGTTGTGGTACCCCAAGTCATAGGAATTTCTCTCCGTAACAGAATTGGCGACTCTGCTGGAGATGTTCCTTATTTTTATTGGGGGTTTGCATGCACAATGGGCTTGATAATATTGACTTTCTCTTTGTTTCTCCTTGTTTCATTTGCTGCATTTTATAGTATGTTCATCCATTGACACTCCCCTTTATTGGTTTGACCCTTGGCCTGCTTTTTACCACTGCCTTCTTTGTATACGTAGGTTTTTGGCAAAAGTCACGTACATACGCGGATTTTTGGCCAAAAGTTGCGTATACACATAGGTTTTTGGCCAAAATCCATGTATACACGCTGGTTTTTTTCCAAAAGTCACGTATATACACAACTGTTCTTTAAACAGTCGCATACATCCTCCCTTTTGGTGAGTTTGATGTTGTGGGAAGTTGCTGGGTGGGTTGTGAGTATGGTTGGATCTTCCTTGGGTTTGATGTTGTCTGTTGGATACTTATTTTGTGACCAGAGACCGCTTTTTCATTGATTTTTCTTTGAAAGTATTTTTAGTCATTTATCCTTTTTGTTTTTCCATTAGTGCATTACTCTTTTTTTGTCTCAGTGTCTTGCCAGGCTTGTCTTTTATGCTTGCTGCAGAGACTGGGAGTTTTAGATGACTTTTATTGCATTTTTCATTCTTTTATATTGAAAAATACAAGTAGTTGCACTCTTAGTTGCATCTTAGATATGGATTTGAGGAGGTACTTGCATTGGATTGCTTGGATGAAAGTTGTTTTTAGGCTTTCATATAGGAAGGGTTGCATTGACATTCCGAAAGGAATATATATTTATGCATCTCATGTAGTGGCATACCCTATTTTTCGTTTGACAAGGATTGGACTTAGCATTGTTTGTTATGGTGTGCACTTTTATTTCACTGCTGAGTCTACATATCACTAGTTGCATGGCCATTTCCCTTTGAGTAATTACAGGTAATTAAAATCAACGCTTACTTAAAATGAATTACACTCTTTTCTTTTCTAGGGTGCACCAATAAGCTTAGGTTTTAGGATCTTGGAATAGTTCATTGTGAGTAAATTCTCCAAGATCAATAAACAACAACATGTATGTGTCTGTCTAGGTGAGTGTGTGAAATCCTTGGTATAACCAGTGTTTCTTAAGATCCTCCTCTCAAAACGGAGTTAAGCATGAGGCAGTGTGAGTGGTTATTGATTGGGATGACCCCTAGTCATAACTAAGTAGCACCGGAGATATTTCCAGGATTTTATTTGTATCTAGGGTCTCTTTCGAGAGTTTCAGGCTTTGCTACCCTGCCCATATGGTCAATCCCGCCTGCGACTATCCGCCTAAGCATTGATTATATTGAGGTGACCTTAGTGGCCTTACCTAGGATATTGAGGGGGTACTTGCAAAGGTTATTTTGTAGGTGTCCCGTCCAGGTAGAGGTCAGACAACACAGTCACTTTATGCATTGAAGCTAAGGGCCACTATAATTTGTTACGTACCTTCGCTTGTATGTATGGGAGTTTTGAGCCTCTCCTAGGAGAGACATACCTGCTGCATTCGGGAGCTCACTTATCCTCCCCTTGGTTTGCTTGTATTTTGGCTGTAGATTTTCTTAGGAGTGTGCTCTTTGTGTGCTAGTGGGCCTTTGGGATTGCGATTACTTGAGTACATTTGTGCTCTCTTGAGTTTGGGTCCTTTTATTTTCACCATGCCTAGTATCCTATCACCCATCCTTGGTCCTAGTAGGGACCCCGGCGTCATACTTGGGGGCATCACAGCCCCTTACCATGCTCATAGATTTGGGAATGTTCATATTCCATCCTCTACTCCATTTGTGGAGGAATTTTGTTCCCTTTGCTCGGTCTTTTGCACCAGTGGTCACCCTCATGGGGGTGGTAGTGGATGCATGAACGTTGGGTCTACACTTTACTTTCCTTTTTTATGTCCCATCGTTCATTGCATTGCTTCCTTTGGGTGCATTTTCCATGATCATTCCTTCCTATTCCCTATAGTTTGGATTCTTTATTGACTATTTCAGGTTGTTTTGGACTAATATGGTTGTCATGTAGGGTCCATTTTTTGTACACTCTCTCCGAGGTTTCAACCTGTTCATTCCTATCACAGGTATTATGTATGAATTGGCATATAGGTTAGGATTTCACATCTGCTTGCACTTATGCATTTCCTTATGACAATTCCATCTTAACCTTAGGTACAAACCCATTCCATGGTATCACGGAACCTTCATGCTGCTGTTAGAAGTGATATTATGTGAATGGTAGAGCTTTCCTATACATGGGTGCCCTAGTTAGATCCCTTTTACATTTGGTACCCATGCTGTGAGTCCTCTCTTAGGTCCAGGAGTCCCTTTTAGTCCCACCATGTCCTTGAGCAAGAGCTTCTTACTCCTCTTGAACTTTATGCTGGCCATTTCACCAGGACTCCCTTATGTCAAGTTGTAATTGCATTATCATGAGCTTTGCTTGCCTTATTGAGCTTTATGTTGGCTTCCTTGACATTGCATTTCAGCCATATGGCCCGAGCGTGTCTCATGTCTAGCCATACAGAGCCATTTTATATATCCTTTGCAGCTTGTTTCCCTTTTTACTGGGAGGGGATTTTCCCCCAAGTGTCGATATCCTACACATGTATCCTTGCATTGAGAATAGGTATGTTCCACTTCTTGGAACTAGTTTGTTTACCCTTATGGCACTCGTCTCCTCCTAGTCTATAACTATAAAGCTATTTTATTCTTTTTTCAAGATTTTTAAATAATTGAAAAAGTCCAAAAAAAATCAAAAAATCAAAAATCCGGACAAGGAAAGATGTTATCTTTGGTAGCTATCGAGTTGTGTCGCCTTCGAACAGAACACTATATATCACATCCATTGGTTGTATTATAGTTTGAATTTAGGAGCTGTACTCGTTTATCTGAGTTTATCTCCACCGACTGGTTAAGCTTCCAGTCCCTATGGAGCCTTTGTCAATGCCTCCTGTGTCGTATAGATGTCCCAGTTTGTATATCGATTCTATGATGGCTTCATTCATTCACCATACGCCATTATGCTCTTGTTCAAAGGAAGTTTAAACCTGATTCGGCCATTCCTTAGTTCTCTTGAATTTGCATGTCAGCCATTCCCAGTACAGTTACTGGTTCGTGCACCTTATGATCGAGTCCTTCCACATTATACAGCTTTATTGAGTACCTCGTGTTGGATGATGGGGGATGCCTTAATGCCCTCATTCCAGTGGATTTCATCCCAACGACTTCAGATCATTTATTCTGGGATTGGAATCTAGAGTCATTTTGAGTGCCTTGAGACTTGCAGTCATCAGTGGCAGGTTCTCTTGCCGTCGACAGTCTTTGGGAATACATCAATGTCCCCTGATCGATGGATCCTCTCAAGTGTTCGAACTCAACACATTTATTCACACTTGTTAGTTTTCACTCTAGTACCTTGATTCCCATTTTCATCATCGGTGGGTGACCTCGCGTCAGTTAATGGTATACATTAATGACCGGTAATTAGACGATGGACTACTATGTTCGACCTCGACACCTCTATTCGCATAGTAGGACATGTACTCATAGCGGTTTGTGTAGAATACTTTCTAGATTGGTGGCATATCTTATATGCTACCTCCTTGATCGTGCCAGTGTTCATGAGATTTCAGCTCTTGTGATTTGATTCCAGTATATGTCAGATATTTCCAGCCACTATAGAGATCTTGATCTGTTATATATCTTCAACCATTATGGAGATCATGGTCCTTTGTATATCTTCATCATGGATATTCTGATTTATGTATATTGTACGTGGTGATGACCACTTATGTGATATCTTGTATCATTCCTATTCATGGCCATTGTACTCTTATGTATCCGGGACTGCTATATGTATTTGCAGTTATGTGAAAAGTTGTATTATTGTACTATGCTGATTGGGTGGCTGGTATTCCATTTTGGATTCTTCATCACTCCACTTCTGGGATGGACTTATAATGTATTTCGGCCATCGTATAACCCCTATGACCTCACACATTGGGGGGCATCCATTATAGCATATTTCACCACTCTAGGTGAATCACACTTTGTATGGACTTCCCTTGTCCCGCTGCAGACTCCTTAGACCCCATGGACCATTTTTTTGTCCTTTGATGTTTCCTTGATCATCCCTAAAAACATGTGAAAAATGATACACGCGACTTTTAAACCTATAAGCATGTATATATGTGGGTTTGACCACTAAAACCGTGTACATTCAGATGTGTACAAAATCCAAATCCTTTAGGAGTTTTCCTTGACATGGATCCGACTCATTTGACTCCTGGCCTTCCATATGCCTTGAGATCGCTCAGATTTGACCTTTCATTACCCCTTTGAAAAACTATATAAGGAACCCCTTGGTACATTGAAGGCATAAGAGAGAGCTAAGAGAAAAGAAACTATAGTCCATTGTTGACGTAACTTATGCTTGAGTTTGCATCCCTTTTTCCCTTGGAGCACAAGTGTGTTCTTCCCAAGCTTGCCTTTTGCTTGTGAGCTTTCTATCGAGAGATGGAGGATTGAGGTGGTGGAGGCCCAAGTGGGGGATTCAGTTTCTCTGGTTCGTAGACATGTCTTTAGAGGTTGTATCTTGTAATCTTTGATTTATATTAATAGAAATATCTTTTCCTATCCAATAATGTGTGTTTGAATGAATATTTTATCCATGGGATTATGTCAAATGCTTATACATTATTGATTATATATGCTAGAATAGATCTAACACCATGATATATATAATGCTTGTATTGTTTACTTGTTGTTGAGGAAGTAATCTATCAATTCAAGCTAAAGATTGGAAAGATCAACTAGGATCTAATTCAACCGTTCGGAATAAGGTACAAGGTCTGACCCTTTAGTGTTAGACATTTAATTTCTATTGCATATTGGAAAGGATTGATTTCTGGAGTCAAGCTGTCTGTTGTGGTACCCCAAGCCATAGTAATTTCTCTCTGTAACATATGGGATGTCGTAATATCATATGCTAACAAGTTGATACCCTACCTATATTTTATTCTGGACAAAGAAAGGGTTATACAGGAAGCTAAGCAGAGTATAAAGGAAGTAAAGGAAAGGCTAAATAAAAATCATGTTGGGTATGCCAGAAATGCCATAGATTTCCTCAATGGATTGTCAGAGGAAGAGGTTAGAGCATCCCACATAACAGACATGATTTCTATCATCACTTGGGAAAGGAAGGTGGTAAACCATCACCATCATCTTGATACAATTGAAGCCAAAATTGATATCATGTCGCATGAGGTCAAAACTTTCATCGAAATTTTCAATCCACTGGTAAAGATGGGGCTACCATTCTTCTGGGAAGAAAAGGGAATCATGTTGACACAAAAAGAATATCATGATAGGCCAATTCAAGGCAGGTCATACCACTCATAATTTGCAAATATGCAATAGTCCCTAGAAGGAAATAATATCATCGACAAGTTGGCAAATGAATTTGAGTTATTTTTCACCTTTAGAGCCACATGTGTGAAGCTCCTAGATTTTTCATATAGGGACCACGTGGAGCTGTGGGTGTTGGAAAAGGAGGTGGCCTCTCTGAATTTACCCGCAGTAGATTAGTGGAGGGAAGTTGAGAAGTTTGAAAGGTCCAAATACACACAATGTGCCCAACCATGATGAGGAACAATTTAGGTCGGAGTTAACATAAAACCATTGAAGGTGCTCTGAACCATTGTTTTCAATCAAGCGAGCCTAAGTCCAAGATATCGTGTTCCCACTTTAATCAAGCATGCATGTTATTCCACATTTACTAATTTATGTTTAAACCATGGAAAATGTGCCACCTTGAAGTTGTTAGGATTTGAAATGATTATTCGGGATTGATTCCCAATTTTTGTAACTAAATTTGGATCTATTTTGAGGTTGGTCTCGAGAGTCCATGACACTATAAATGTAACCTCTATGGAGGAGTAAGGTCTGAAACTTTCATATAGAAGCCTTCTGTGCTTGGATTTTTGTAGCTCTGTCATTTTCTTGGAAATAGTAATGAAAATCATTCTCTGCATTTTCTGAGATTCATCAAGTTTTTCCATATTTAGTTGTGTTTTCCTGTATTTCACATTTCCATATATGTTCATTTCCACCAACACATTTCTAGATTGTATGTAAGGAATTCATCCTTGTTAGACGCTCCTTATATCATAATTTTTATTCGTTATGTGTGTATAATGACTGAGATGGAATTCATCCTTAGATAGATGCTTGATTTAAACTGTTATCCTCTTTGTTGTTTTTGCTAAAGGTGTTTTCAAGAGATTCACACATAGATAGGTGCCTCTTTTTTCACTGGGAATCTCCTTTGTTCTCCTATGATTACAACAAGTTATTAGACTGAATATAAAAAAAATGTTTCCTTAGATTGCATAATAGAATCAACACTCATTATTGTTGTAAGCCCCTTGAATATTTTTAGGTTGTGACTCCATTTCCCAATGCTACTTCTTGTTTGTCTGTCTCACCGTCTTTAAACTTACAAATATCATGTTCTTATCAGATATATATCGTTTTGAATGCTTTCTTAAAGCCATATGTGTATGTGAATGTTCTTGTGACAAAGAGAGAGCCCTCTCTAGTTGTATAGGCTAGAATACCATCTAAAGATTGGTTTGAAATGGTTACCCCAGTGATCTCCTACCACAACCATAGGAAAATCATTAGACGATAACACTTTCCAAAAAGCTATGAATTTTTTTTTCATGATATAAATCATATTATCGAACCTTACTTGCATGACCTTCTGGCTCATTTGAGAAAAAAGAAAATATCATCCATAACATATTCGTTTGGTGTTTGAAATATTTCGACACAATAAGATTCGCTTAAACCCACATAAGTGTGTATTTTGTATCGATTTAGGGGGGGTTGTTAGGTTTCAAATTTTCCAATAAAGTTATTAGGGTCGATTCGTTAAAAGTTGAGGCGATTATCAATATGCCTCCTCCTCGAACTATTCAACAACTTCAAATTCTACAGGGTAATTCTAACTTTCTTAGATGGTTCATAGTGAATTATGCCAAGAAAACGATGGGTTTCATGTGCTTGATTAAGTAGGACACCCCTTTTATATGGGATGAATCTACTCAACGTCATTTTGAGGAATTAAAGAAACCATTATTATCATCCCCACTCTTGTGTCCACCAGATTACACAAAGTATTTTATCTTGTATCTGGTTTAGTTAGAATCTATGGTTGGTGTAGTCTTGGTTCAAGAATATTACAAGCTACAGGAGCACATCATATATTATTTTAGTCGAGATTTGGATATACCTAAACTAAGATAATCACACATCAATAAATTGGCCTTGGAAGCAATGTATGTTGTTCAAAGGTTGTGTCACTACATATTACTTAGGACAACAGCCATGGTAGAGGACGTAAATCCATTTCAATAGTCTATATCACGACGGGTCGTTGGAGGAAAATTTAACAAATGGATTGTCATAATCCAGGAGTTTGATTTGGATTTTCAATCCACTAAATTGAAAAAATCCTTAGTATTTGTGGAACTTACCTCTGATTTCCCAAGTGATGAAACTATAACGACGAAAGAGAAATCATTACCTAACGAACCCATCTTCCTAATGTCAACCAATGGCCCTTGGTATGAATATATTTTGATATATCTCCAGACTTTGAAATGTCCAGTAACCTTCTCAGAAGAAGAGTGACGAAAGTTATGAATAAATGAAAAAAAACTACCTCCTTATTGCAGATACCTTCTATAGAAGAGGAATAGATTATTTTATACGTCATTGTCTCAATCATGAGTAGGAAGAGTTTGTCCTAAATTATTCTCATATTGGAGTGTGTCGGGGTCATTTATCTGGGTTAGGAATGATGCATAAAATTTTACGTGTCAGTTATTTCTGGACCACCATCTTTAAAGATTATGTGGAAGTTGTGAAACGTTGTCATCCCTATCATCTTTACACCATAAATATGTGATCACATCCTGCTCCTTTACATCCCATCATCGTGGTAGGGCCCTTCACCAAGTGGGGGGTATATTTGATGACCTGCATCCCAATATATTATAGGGCCATAAATACATCATCATCGTTGTAGACTACTTTACCAAGTGGGAAGAGGCAATTCCTACCTTCAACGTTGATGGTGGGATGACAACATATTTCATATTTAATAAAATTATTACTATATTCGATATCCTAAATCATATTGTCACGTACCATGGTAGTCACTTTCAAACCAAAATTATTAACGAGTTGACTACATTGCTATGTTTTAAACCAGACCACTTGTATTTATTTTACCCGCAGGAGAATGGACAAGTAGAAGTTCTTAATAAAACATTAAAAACAATTCTAAAGTATACCATTAATGAAAGTAGGTCAAATTGGCATATTATGGTGTATATTGCACTTAACGTATGTTGCATCTAGAACATCTAGATGAACAACATAGAGATACACTAACAACAAACAAAGAACAAAAAGCACTAGTAAAAAAATCGTATGACAAATCTATAAAACCTAGGATTTTCTATGAAGGAGAACTTGTCTTGGTTTATGTGTTGATGTATTTGTAACTTCGGAATGTATTCATCTATGTATCTTATGTATTGTAACCCGATGTTTATTCTGGGATGTATCTATAATGTAATTGATTCATATTTTCATGCCCCGATTTTCCGATCGGGAGGATCAATAATATAAACAAGTCATGTCAAGTCATAGTGGGTAACCCTCCAATTATCTAAGGGTTAAAGTCCTCGCAGTTCTGGGGCACTAGGGTTATTAGACTCTCCTAGTAGAGGTCGGCCCTGGTAGGGTTTTAGTCATGTTGGGATTAGTATAAATAGAGAACTGGAGTCTCTATTTATCACACAAGTCATCCACACTCAAGTGTAGCACATAGTTGAGGAAGGAGAAGACACTGGGCTAGATAAGAAGAAGTTTACTGTTGTCGGGAGATCACTTACTGTTTTGGGGATTTTACTATTTTGGTGCTGATTCTATCTCTGAGGAAGTTGCAGGGTTTTCTCCTTTATGATTTCCCTGAGAAAAAACACTGTGTTCATTGTCTCTTGTGTTTGATTGTTGTACTTGTTATTCTCTCAGTTAAAGATCCTAATAATGCTAGCTTAATGTTGAAAAACTAACATGGTATCAGAGCTAACCTGAGAAGAAGACACTGTGCAGCTGCAGGAACTAGGGATTCCTAGTTTTTGGATCTTCCTCCACAGATTTTTAGAAAAAGTAAGGTGGAATAAATCTCCTCCTTAGGGCGCATCTTTCTGTCGAAGCAGAATCCAATTCTGAGGTTTTTCAGTTTTGGACTCGACACTCCTGCTGAATAATTGGGCTTTTTACAGAAGAGGAATTTTTCAGTGAGCCCAATCCTGGATTGATCTCCTCCCAAAAATCGAAGTTAGGGACAAATTTCAAGGCATTTGGGTGGACATATCTCCAGAAAAGAAAAACCCTAATTTTCTCCTGAACCAGCTCTGCAGGATTTTAGCTCAAGTTTCAGACCCGACATCTTGAACCTGGTAAGATCCAAAATCTTTTTTATTTCCATTTTAGTTTCTTAGTTAAGATGTCTCATCACACCAAGCTTGATGAAAATTTTAAGGGAGCTAACAACTTTCGATCCTGGAAGTATAGGATCTCCTTGGTCCTGGAAGAGAATGAATTAGACTCCTACATTCATGAGGAGGTTCCAATTCCAGAGGGAGATGAGGCAAATTT
>LPNX010104824.1:171105-223384 GCA_001517045.1 Pseudotsuga menziesii | reverse complement strand
GACCAGTGCTGAAAATTGTGTTGAAAGAATACCTTCCTAGTTAAGAGGGAGTGTTGATGTATTTGTAACTTCAGAATGTATTCATCTATGTATCTTATGCATTGTAACCCGATGTTTATTTCAGGATGTATCGATAATGTAATTGAGTCATATTGTCATGCCCCAATGTTTTGATCGGGAGGATCAATAATATAAACAAGTCATGTCAAGTCATAGTGGGTAACCCTCAGATTGTCTAAGGGTTAAAGTCCCCGCAGTTCCGGGGCACTAGGGTTATTAGACTCTCCTAGTAGAGGTCAGCCCTAGTAGGGTTCTAGTCATGTCGAGATTAGTATAAATAGAGAACTGGAGTCTCTATTTATCACACAAGTCATCCACACTCAAGTGTAGCGCATAGTTGAGGAAGGAGAAGACACTGGGGCTAGATAAGAAGAAGTTTACTGTTGTCGGGAGATCACTTATTGTTTTGGGGATTTTATTGTTTTGGTGCTGATTCTATCTCTGAGGAAGTTGCGGGGTTTTCTCCTTTATGGTTTCCCCAAGGAAAAACACTGTGTTCATTGTCTCTTGTGTTTGATTGTTGTACTTGTTATTCTCTTAGTTAAAGATCCTAATAATGCTAGCTTAATGTTGAAAAAATAACATTATGATCATGATGAGGAACCCTTGGGGGAAATAAAATTTAAGTTTATGTGATTGGATATGTATGTTGTGTCTAAAGTCTTGAAGAATGATGCTTATGAACTAGTGGACTATGATGGTAATAAGCTTCCTAAGCCCCGAAATGGGATCTACTTGAAAATGTATTACGCCTAGGAATAATTCTTTTTCTTGTACATATCTATATAACTTTGTAATTATTTATCACTTGTTAATGTTTCTCATGGTGATTGTTTCAGATGTGGATGCATAGATTTATAGGATTTGTCAACGATGCAAGCCGTCACACGTGTAACCTGGCTTCAACCGCATGGGTAATATATGCACCTACAAGACAATTAGTCACCTCACGAGGTTCTTTCTTAGGTCCCATAACTAATAATATGATTGAATATAGTGTATTTATTAGCTACTAAGAGATGTCTTTCTACATGACAATATGTGTCCGGAAGTTAGACTTGACTCCTAGTTAGTATTCTCTCAACTCAATGGAGAATATCAGGTGAGATATCCTACACTACCGCGTCATTTCCTATAAGTTAGATTACTTGAAATAAATTTTAATCACATCACATATAAGCATATTCCAAGGAATCAAAAGACATCAACTTAATCATATGCAAATTACATATTAAATTGGCATTTGTCACATACATTGTAAAAATATTCAAATAATAACATAGAAACACATGTAAATAAGTAGTCATATATATGTGTGTGTGTGTGTGTCAAATAGGTCCATATAAAATGATTCCTAGTCCAAAAAGATCTGAAAATAAGTACATAAAAATACAAAAATGGGATCTCAATCCCCCAAATATGCTAAAAGACTATGGAGACTTTACACTGGCCTCTACAACAACCTCTCGATGCCATATGACATACATAGACATATTTCTAAGAAGGCATAACCATGAAGGAGGAACCCCCACTACATGCTCTTGCATATCAAGAGGAATCTTCTCCATCCTCAAAGTCAGAATGTCATGATTAAGGTGAGATAACTTCCCCTCTACAACCCAAAGCATGGACTCACCACCACCTCCCTCAACTGGTCCAAAAAATGTTCTAGGATGGCCACCCTTCCAAATAGTTACAACATATACATCACACAATATTGGCTTAGACTTGTATATTTCTTCCATGTATATATACTTATTTGCAAAAAAATTCAAAAAAAATAAATATTTGAAAAGTAGAAGACATACCTCTCTCTCCCCATGCCTCTTAAGGGGGGAACACGAGCTCTGGGTCAACATGGAAGTACAAGCCCTCATATGGAAACTACTCATTAGAAAGAACCTATATTCTCCACCATGCATAAAAATCATCATTGGAGGCTCCCCAAAAATCACCTCCTCCCTGCCGAACAAAAACATCTCCGCACCTAGTGAGCCTAGCCTCACGTGGATGTGGATGAGGTAGTACAAACCCAGGGATCAATATATGTACCTGCTCAAAGAAGAAATCCACTAGGATGATGGGGTATCCAAAGTTATTCTTCTTCACTAACTTACAATTGGTCAGCTACTTCTTCATGTTAATAATCACTCTAGAACATCAGTCAAACACTACGTTCATTAGACATTCCACTCCAAGGTGCATATGATTATGAGTATCTAGGTTCATTGATGATACACCTTCCACCCATGTGATGGTGCTCACTATCACCTTGAGTAGAAAGCTAGCTATCTGACCAATAGGAACCTGTGTACCATATTTTTGGGATCTGGGAAAGCAGTAAGTGTTCACATAATCCTAAAGATTGAGTGTACCACCACCACGAACGGAACCACTCACACTTACTGGAATACCATTATGCAATAAAATTGTAATAAAACATATATATTCTGTACTGATATCCAAATTTTCACCTTGAATATCAAACATGTCTTGATTAGGATCCCAAAGTTGCACTAGGGACTCCAATAATCTCAATTGTGCACGCATGTTTGACGTTCAGAAAAAATTTAATAAACCACATTGGCGAAGAGCGGTTAATGTTAATGGATCTTGTAATGCCTCTCTGTTAATGTCCTCATGCTCCCTCTACCTCCATTCAAGCACCATCTTTCCTACAAATATGAGTTTCTAGGATTATTTTCACCATAAAACTCAAATCTGTGCAATACGCGACTATGCATGTAGACAGTAGCATACCATACATGGGTTTCGTATTGCATAAATGCGTATTTTTATTGAATACATGATTTTGTGATGGGATACCCATGTATTGTGCGTGGTGCCCTTCCAAACTCAAAAAAAAACTTAAAATGACAAAAAACATACAAAAATGGTATGAACCAAAAGACGAGAGAAAGATGAATTACCTGCAGTTTGCGGAAGTAGATTGAATCCAACGGTTGCACCATTTGAATAATTTCAAGATCAAGGGTAAATTTGCACTATGTAATGGTAAAATTCAAAATTACTTGTTTTTTTTCTAATTTTACTATTTTTCGCAAAAAATTTAAATTTTTTTACCAAATTTTCTATAGTTGTTGGTTATTTATGAACAATTTTGACTAATATCGCATTGATTCTGTCAAATTCTAAGCTCATAGACGAAATTTGAACACATTTTCTCAGCATACAAGTTAGGATTCGGTCCTCTTTCATATTGCATATATACCTGATCATGTTTTCAACCATATGATTCACATTTATCCATGGACTCCGATATATAACCTCGTTTTTCCCTTCAAAACATTGTTGTTCTTCCGTGTATTAGAACCGACCTAACATGGTCTACTCTAGTTAGAACATCTTATTCCATTTTGGAATCCATGTTTCTTATTGATAGGTGTTGGAATCCTTCATAGTTATGTTACATGAAAATAAATGAACTTCATACCTGATCTATTGCAAACCATCTTTCGTTATAAGGATTCCATCATATGGAGTTATCTTCAAGCCCTAGTATGAGTCCTTAAACATGAATAGATCTCTGAGCTACTTGTTATTTTAGTATCATTAAAGTAAGTGAAGGATCATCCACATCGGTATAAGTTTAACCCTTTTTTGGACCATGTTCATTACTTATGAAAAATGAATACTCTAGTTCATTATGGCTAGAAGAGTATTTCCAGGTATTTCGGGCTTGGAAGACTAAATTTATGAAAAAGGAACATATTTGAGCTTACTTTTTCTTTTTCATACTCTGGATTAAAATGTGAAAAATATTCTGATCATTCCTTATGTCATTATCATGCTCATTAAAAATGAGTATAAAGCATCGAGTTTACTGTTGGTTTCCCCATACATGTAAATAAATTGAACATTCTAAATGATCTTTCCTTCCTTCACACTTGTTTAATTAAGGCTATGTGCTTTACTTTGAAGGAATGTCGATTTGGTGATAGTTTACCCCTTTTTCAGACCTTACCGACTAAGTAAGAAACATGTATACCTTAGTTCTTTGGAAGCTAAGAGAGTTCTCCTTTGGAATGTTTTATAATTTTTCGGACTCAAGAGACTAAATTTACAAAAACGCTTCCCCCTAGGTTATTCTTTGGAGTTTTCATACTCTCAAATTATGAAAAAAACAATGAGAATATACTAATTCGAGCTCATAAATTCCATTCATTAGTGTTTCACTAAGCAATATTCTATATCTTGTTTAATCTTGTTAAAAAATGAAGAAGGTCCCAAGTTTACTTTCTTGGACTCGTTAAAACCTACCAAGGAATGAAGGAAGGAAGGAAATACCCTCTTTACTGTAAGTTTTTTGGCATCAAGTCCCATGAACAAAGAAACAATTTGAACCGCTCAGTATTCATGTTTCAGTTTCCAACTTCCCAAATTAAGTTATCACTTTGAGTTATTACTCCACTATTTAGTACATGGGCAATCTGTTAATGTCTCTTACATTACAGATAAGTCCAATAGTTTATCTTGAATTTTCAAGCTTCCTTGAGTCATCCCTGTGTCATGCTCATTGTTCAAGGATCCCTAAAACCTCTGTTCATACACCTCAATCTTGGTCATATATATCCATGTGTCTTTCCTTACTTCCTTTATCTATTCTACTAGTTTAATCTTGTGACATGTTGAAGGATTCAATGCCTTCCCTCTCACACATGGCTTCCTATCAGCGCCTTCTAATGACAAAGACTTTGAGTTTTTATAGTAACTCAGGAACCTCTTTCCAAGCTTCATGGTATTCTTTGCAGCTTTTGTCAGTACAACTCTTTTTTCGAGGTTCTGAAAGAATCCTCCATGTTTGACTACATATACTATATTCACATGGTAGGATTCATACTTAGTACTTTGGATTCGGATGAATACCTTGGGTGTACCGCTTACAAAACCTATCTTGTGCAATATTATGTCATGATTTGTGACACTTCTCTAGTTATGGAATATCTACTACTGTACTGATATGGCTATGATACACCTTGTATATATGCATGGCCTTATAGCCAATATCATATGATGTATATGTATCTTGTAAAGGAGCCAGTGTTCCACATTATTGAACTTGACATCCTCAGTGATGAGTTTGTAACATTGACCTCTATTTTGTTGTTTCAAGTACTCCTCTAACGATTAGATTCTGATTCCTCTACACTAAAATATTTTAATGTATTTCAAATCATCCTTACCCTCTGACCGCACACTTTAGGTGGAATATGTTATACCTCGAAATGGAACTTCTTTGTCCAAGTAATGATACCAAATTTGTTGTTAACAAAAAGAACAACATGGATAGAAGTATCCCCATATTTATAAGAGGATTGGACCTTTGATACTTACTATTTACTCCATCATCATCAAACTTTGCATATGAACTTGCTTGGAATACATGACTTCCCTTTTAACAACCAACGTATTATATGTAGGTCTCCCTCAAGCAACCCACACATGGATCTCAAGGATGGAATACGTGAGTTTCCTCAAAGGAACCCGTGTATTATCCGTGATTTTATCCACTAATGGTTGTGTGTTTCAATAATAATTGTTAAAAAATAAAAATATTATTAAGTAAAGGGTAGTTGGGATCAGTTTTGTAACCTCCCAAACTTCCCTAACCATCTTATCCTCCAACTCCTTCCTCACAAACAACTATAAAAAGAGGGTAAGGGTATGCGGAAAGGAACTTTGGAGGAAAAGTTATTGTGGACTACTTTCATTAGGGAGAGGAGCAAGAGGACTTGGAGATAGGTCTTGCAGGGGAGTCTGATCAAGTAGAGTATTTGCAATGTTTCCAGAAACTCACTCAATAAAAATTGTTATTTCCTTCCATCATTGTGTAATGAATGATTCATTTATTATTGATTAATGATCTAGATTATATTTTGTTTTGAATTGCAATATTTGTTTATTTTCATTTCTCATCTATTATAACGAGTGAAGATACTTTTAGAAACAATACTTTATTCACAGGTGTTGAATATTGGAACCAAAAGAGCATTGGAGAGAAGTGGAAATCTAGGATTGATTGTCAAAGCAAGGTGCATAATCCTCATCTCTTTCTCTTTAATATATGCTTGTAACCCTACATATTTTTTTGCAATCTCATAGTATGTTGGTGGAATTCTAAACCACATACATAGGATATATTTCCCAGTGTTTTAGGTAGACTTTGATGCCTTAAATGTAGGAATTGGATCTGTACTTAGCCAAGCACGTAAACCAATTGTATTTTTAGTGAAAAATTGAATGATGTAAGAAAGAAATACTCCACATATGGTGTATAATTTTATGTAATTGTGCAAGCATTGTGAAATTAGAGGCACTATCTAGTGCCAAAGAGTTTGTATTATTTACTGATCACATTTCTTTAAAATATGTAAAGAACCAAAATAAATTGAATGGTAAACATGCAAAATGGATTTACTTTTCAAAAGGATACACCTTTGTTATGAAGCACAAATCAGAAAAGAAAAATCATGTTGCAGATGCTTTGAGTCGATGCACTATTCTTTTGACTGCCATAGAAAATCAAGTAAATGGGGTTGTTGTACTGAAGGATCTCTAAGGTATGAGGATCTCTTTCGGGAGATTGTGGAACAATTGAAGAATCTAGTTACTGGGAACATGGATCTTATTCAGACTTAATATTTAATTCAAGATGACTACCTCTTCAAAGGAAAACAACTATGCATTCCAATTGGTTCTATGAGAGAAAATATTATTATAGAACTTCACTATAGAGTCTTTGAAGGAAATTTTGGGATGGATAAGACGCTATCCTTAATCGAAGATAAGTATTATTGGTTGAAGATGAGAAAAAATATAACCAGGTATGTGGCACGATGTAGGATTTTTCAAATGGCTAAAGGACACTCACAAAATAGAGGGTTGTACATGCCATTACCAGTTCCCCTAAACCCATGGGTAAATATTAGCATGGACTTTGTGTTGGGACTCCCACACACAGAACAAGGTAAAGACACAATTTTTTTAGATGTTGATAGGTTCTCTAAAATGGTTCATTTCATTACTTGTAATAAAACTAATGATGCATCAAAGGCGAAAGAATTGCTTTTTCAGAAATTATTAGATTGCATGGTGTTCCAAAAACTATTACCTCTGATAGAGATACTCAGGTTTTGGGTCATTTTTGGAGGAATTTATGGAATAAAATAGGGACTAATTTACTGTTCAGTAGTTCCTATCACCCCTAAATAGATGGGGAAACTGGTGTAGTAAATTAGATTTTAGGAAACCTGTTACGGAGCATTGTCAGAGTGAAGCCCAAGTAGTGGGATTTGAATTACCTCAAGAAAAAATTTCCTAGAATAGTTCATTAAATACATCTAAAGGTAAATCTCCATTTCAGGTTGTTTATGCTAGAAATCCTATGGGTCTACTAGATTTGGTGAACTTACCGCTTTGGGATAGAATCAGTAATGATGGGGAAGCATTTGCAGAACACGTTCAATAGTTGCAGCAACAACTGAGGAATAAGCTACAAGCCAGTAATGATCATAACAAAATTATGAAATATGCTCACCTACGACACCAGATATTCAATGAAGGTGATTTGGTGATGGTTTATTTATGGAAAGAGTGGTTTCCTAGAGGAACTTACCACAAACTAAAGTATAATAAAATCGGTCCTCGCAAGATTATGAGGAAAATTAATGACAATTATTACAAGGTTAATTTACCAGTTGATATTGATATTTCCCCTGTGTTTAGTGTTTCTAACTTATATATATTCCATGGGAACAGTGTGGGTGATGACAGTGAGGAAGGGATGGATTAGCAACAAGCTATTCCGATAAAGAAAATGGAAATATTGCTCATATATTAAATAAGGAGACCCTTCATATTTGACAAGGTCAATACAACCGATATCTAATTCAGTGGGAAGTATTAGCACCAACAGAGAGTACATGGGTTACAAATGGGGACTTGCTGAATCTAGATCCTATCAGGTGGCAACAATTTGAAGATAAAAACTTATAGGAGCTTCATTATTTTCAACTAGAGGAGAATGATGATCCAACCAGTAGTTGGCATGTTGTCTAATTTCGACAAAGTCTAACACTTTGAATACTTTGACTAATTTTACTGCTTTGATAGGTTCAACACTGGCTTCGACAAGTTCAAACCTCGACACAACCAAATTCAACAATCTCGATAGGTTTCGTGCTCGGCATACAACATATCCACATGCATTTGGACATCGACGATTGTCAAACATCGACAAAGTATCTCTCTATCTTCCAGTCGTCTGCGACGGTTGAACTTCTAAACCATTATAACTTATTTTGTAGCTGAATGTAACAGGTAGTCACCGAAGCATCTCATCATTTTATATAAACATGTACACTATTATAGTATACATCAATCGATTCCATCAATCAATTCAATCATTCATATTGATATATCTTTCATTAAAAAGAATTGTTTGGTTCAAATTCTTGGATATTGTCTGTGCGCATACTTTCTGTCAATATACTGTATTTCATGCTTTACTGGTTCTTTTTTTATGCTTCCTCCATAAAAGTTCTCAACTCATTTAGTCAACTATTCTCCCTAGTGTACACTTGGGCACAACCTAGATCATTGGTATTAGAGATTGATATTGATTCAGAGCTTAAGTTACATAAGCACTGCCATCGAATTTATTTAACTTAATTCCTATTCAAACATGCTCACAAACTTAGCAATATAAGAAGACACTTCCTTCGACTTCAAAACACAAGGCCGAATAAGTAATCAATAGACATGCAACTGATGAGACATACCAACTCATAGACAAAGAAATGGCTCACCAGAGGACCAAAAAAGTTTCCCAGTTCAGCGATATTTTCTTGCGATTTTCTTCAAACTCTAGAGAATCCCCGACATGACCTCACTCTGATAAAATCAGCCCCTTCAAAATGAAAATGAATCTGGACATACCAAATATTCAAGGAAACATTGATGTAGAATTCGTCAATAATTGGGTAAAACAACTGGAATAATATTACTCCATGAATAAACTCTCTGAAGCAGAAAATATCACCATTGGATCCATAAAGATGTAAATCTCTGTACATTGCTCATGGGAAAATTTATCAAGAAAGATGGAAAAAGAAGGTGACCCCATAGACACATGGGTAAAATTTGTCAAACACATCCGAAAGGAGTTCTACCTGCCCAACTATCTTGAATAGCAGTATAAAAAGTGGCAGTAGCTAAAGAAATGGATAGACCATTTCGTGCATACTTACACCGACAAGTTCTAAGGACTCATGGCTAGAATTATCATCCAAGAAGAGGAGAAATTGCTTGTCCTAAAGTACATCAGTGGATTATCCCCATACATTCAGCAAGAGATGGAGTTTCTGACTATCTGTACACTTATGGATTCATTTAATTACGCCAGCAAGCTTGAAGCTAAACAAAAATAAAAAACACGTTTCGTGAACATGCCAATAGGTTGAAAATCCGACAATAAGTCACTAGCTGGCTTTGACAAGTTTAAGCACTCTTCTCAGCATACTTTTCCAAATCCTGATCATCACAAGAAGAACCTTCAGAAATACAAGAAGGATTGCAACAAAAAATATCCTACCGATAAATGGTGTGATTATCACAATTCAGCATGGCAGGATACGTCGGAATGCAAAGCTCAGAAGACAATTTTGGAAAACAATTCGATATATGAATTGTCCTACAAAACCTTGCTAGAATATGATCTAGATGCATCAACCCTCCTGGCTTCAACTTCAACATTCTGATAGCCTCGACTATCGTCGATGGGGAGGAATGAGAACGCCTATTCCATACATAGATATGGGTTCAGAAAAATCCATTACATCTAAATGTGTATAATGGTGGCCAGAAGAAATTTATTTTTGAATATCTTGTGAATAAATTATGTATTTTCACCACTCCACATCCTAATCCTTACAATATCGGATGGATTAAGGATGGACATGAACTAAGAATCACATGCCAATGTAGACTCACCTACTTCATGAGGCCTTTTGAAGATGAAGCAGTCTATGATGTGGCACTGCTTTCCATAGTCGATGGATTATTTTGGAAACCTTACTTGTGGGATAGACATGGTGCATATTAGTCATGGCCTTAGAACATGATTTTCGAAATTTGGAATCAATGGTATGGCATACCAGAGCGAAAACCCACATCGATAGTCACTATGATAAATTCCAAACAAACAAAGAATCTTATCAATCATGATTGGAATTTCACATTAATTATGATAAATCCTCATCATTCCAAGAAGACAGTAGCAATAAGTTGACTCACTAATAGTTGCAGCTCCTGACAACAACAACAGATCGACCATATTCTTGAGGAATATAGGAACGTATTTCAAGATTCGAATGGAGTACCTATGCATTGTTACATAAAACACTCCATTGAACTTGTTCCTGGTTCTTCATTACCTAATGCATCTATTTACTAGAATATACATTCTTGAGAATGAATAGATTCATAAGAAAATCCTATGTTTGATCAACAAAGGTCTTATCTGCCCCTCCTCCTCTCCTTGTGGAAGTCCATTCGTCTTAGTTATAAATAAAGACGAAACTTGGTGCATGTGCATCGACTATCAGGCTCTAAAAAAAAGTCCAATAAAGAATAAATACCCTCTTCCAAGGATAGAGGAACTCATCGACTGTCTAAAAGGTGATAAGTTATTTACGAAGCTCGACCTTAAGCCAAGATATCATCAAATTCCTATCGATTCCACCGATGTATGGAAAACGACTTTCAAGACCAATGAAGGATTGTTTGAATGGTTAGCCATGTATTTCGGCTTAACCAATGCACCTACAACCTTCATGAGATATATGGATGGCCTTCTATGACCCTTCATCAAGAAGTGTGTCATTGTCTATCTCGACGATATCTTTATTTTCAGTCGATCATGGGAAGAACATGTCAAACAAATTTGACAAGTATTCTACACTCTCCAACAACATCGACTATATCTAAACATGGATAAATGGTCATTTGTGATGACCAGCATCAAATATTTGTGATATGTAATTGACCCTACATGAATTCATGTCAACCCAGAAATAGTACAAATCCTCAAACATTGGCCCATTCCTCAAAAAAATCATGAACTAATAATTTTTCTTTATTTGGAGAATTTCTATTGATGATTCATACTTGACTTCAGTCACATCGCATGGCCTTTGAATCATTTGACTAAAGGAAATGGTAAAATTGTCTTCAAATAGACACTGACACAACAACAAGCTTTTGAATAACTAAAAAACAAGCATTGTACTACACCAGTACTTGTGTTACCCTATTTGCATCAGTCCTTTGAGATTGAGATGGATGCATCGGACTATGCCCTCAGCGCAGTGATCACTCAGTCATGTCAACCAGTAGCATTTCATTCTGAAACTTCCAACGACACTGTTAGAAAGTATTCGACGTATGAAAAATAATTGTACGCTATTTTTCAATATCTTAAGAAATGGAAACACTACATTATTGGAAAGGAAACGATAATTCTTACTAAACATAAGCCTCTACAGTTCACCCATGTTAGTATTTATAATCCTCCCTTTTCCATATGTAGTCTATTAGATCATTTTCCTAACTCAGGAGTCATTTTCTAGAGTTTGGTGCCACTAATTCCATTGGTGCCACTAGTGTGACCCATTGGTGCCATCAATGTGCCATTTGGGTGCCACCAGCGCCAGTACCTGCACTTTAGGAGCCACTTCGATTGCCACCACCAACCTAAATCGATTGGTTGTAGTTGGTAGGTAGTTATGATAAGTTATGCTCCAGTTACATTTAGTTAGATGTCATTCCCCTCAATTAGCACAAGTCTTGCATGGATGCATGGGGGTAGGTGCCATTTCTCACCTACCTCATCATTTTAAGTGGTTTAACTGATTGAGAGATTGAATTAGACATCTAGAGTTATACTAGTGAGCTGTGATAGTGATTTAGACACTTCTAGTTATCCAGTCAGTCAAGATTGAGTTGGTCACTATCAAAATATTATCCACATGACTCAAATTATCCTTTATGTAACATCATTGTATACTGCTGGGATTAATGAATATAATGTTGTAATTTACTAATCATTTCTTATCATTTTTATCTGAAAATTGTATTGTTTAGTGTGCATTGTTCATTCCATTTTATTGCACAATTATACCTTTCAATTGCACTCATTTCCTGTAGATCAACTGTTCAATAATTCAAACATGGTATCAGATCCTTGTTTAGGCTAGTTGCAAGACTGTCCAATCTCCATTGTACACCAGAAGTTGTTGGGTTTCCACATAAATCCTACAAAGTTTTCATTGATAACTCTGGATTCGTCCAAAGAAGTCTCTATAGGTGTGACAGACCCTGAGAAAGTGTACATGTCAAGATGGAAGGATTGATTCTGACATAATTGAAAATTTATTTTGTTTTTACAGTATTACTTACAGGTACTATGTAGCTTGATTGAAGAATTGACTATTTGGAAGGAAAATTGATGGATTCTACAGCTCTTGTACCCTAGATCCTTACACCCTTCAACTATGTTAATTGTAGGTAAAATATGCATGTATCCTTGCACAAGCTTAGCTTTTTTAAGATGACTATGGGAAGAAAGATAGAACCTCATCATCCTACATAGAAAAATAAGTTCTTGAATCGGTTGGATGAAGCATTTGTATTTCTTTGCACTCACATCTCCTGGGATCTCCCATTTCATCTTGAGGGAATGAAGACTCGTAAAGAAGCTTGAATTATTTTTTGGAAACAAATATGAGATTTGAGGTCACATATTGGAGAATGAGCTAATTTCATTGCATCCCAACAGTTTTGAAAATATCCATCATTTTTTCACAAAATTCAAGTCACTAGCACTACAGTGTAAGCACTGCAGAATAGAGAGTAATTATGAGCAACTTGTTCTATCGATACTGAGAAATTTTGGATCAGAGTACTTTGTATTCATCTCTACCTTCAAATATGGAAGAGATTCCATCCCCATTTGGAATATTCCTTCACTAGATGGCTTTGTCGAGTCTTTAATACAGGAGCATGATAAGTTTGTTCAAATGGGAGTCATCCAAACTACCAAGAATCAATATCTTCTTACGTCGGACTCGACCAATGCACAAGATAAATGAAATCACAAGGGGAAGGATCCCAAAGCCTTTGATTCAAATCCAAAGTCTTCAAAGGATCCTTGGGCTCCAAGCAAAAGAAATTTTTGAAAAGACTAAGTGTCCTTATTGTATGAGGGGATTTCATCCTAAAATCCAATGCATTAAGAAGCAGATCGACCAACTCTCAACCCTCCTTGAACAGAACAATAGTTCCCTTCCACAAGGAGAAAATAAGTCTGATGTTGGACCACCGACAAAAGATCATGAGAGATTCCATGGCTTGAAGGCTGAACTTACTCAGTTGAAAGCTTACTTGATTGATTATGGAGCATCCAACCACATGGTTTCCTCCAAGGAATCCTTCTCCACTCTCACTCTATCAGGAATACCTACCATTCTACCTATCATTCTGTTGATTCCTGGAAAATTCCTAGGTACCAACAGTAGGGATTCTCCATGATAATCGATCCCAATTAGATCGTCCACCATTTGGTATGGGTAATCCGTCGAGTTAATGGTCCGACTACCGTAGATTTAATGTTTTTTAAAGCTTTATCGATTATGATTTGATTCACCGTTTATGTTTTTTTCTTTAATTTAATGATGAAATGAAAATGCCTAAACTAAATGCATGTAATTGATAAAAAGAAACCTCACAAGTGATGTGCAAGTGATGCATAGGTTCTTACCTCCCGTATTACAGTTCCTTCTTTCTCAATTACCTCTTTAAATCTGAATCTAAACAAGTCTATTATGTTTTAATCTATTAAATTCAAGTATATTCTATCCCTGTAGGGATCATATTTAAAGTTAGATAAATGTACTGTAACTATTCACATTAATTTCACAGATAGTTGTTTCAATTTCATATGCATACTCGTAGCAGAAAAATTATCAAAGAAAGATCTGATATAATAAAATATTCATTTCTCATTTCATACACATATATCTACATAGAAAGCAAAATCATTCATAACCAAAGGAATAATTCGAAGAAGTTAGAACGATCGCACAATTTTATGGAAACAAGAATAAATAATCCCACATTGTAAAATTCCGTACATCCCAAGAGAATTCTTGTGCATCCCTTTCCTAGAAAAATAGGTCCTTCTTTATTAGCATAAAAATGAGTTCTCTTACAAAATAGTCTAACCATTCTTTGTGCTATCAAAAGTCCATTTACTCCACTCCCTATCTCTAGTTATTTTATAATTACAATTTGTCATGTAGTGACTCTTCGATTACACTAACCCTAGGGATTCCAAAATTCATCTTCTAGTGCTTTACATTAGGAAAATTCCCAAAATATATATAAAAGAAAAAAAATTAAGTGGTTGTTGCCAAGATGGAACATATTCTCTCCATGCTTTAGCCTCTTCTGGAATATTTTTGTAGTTTATGGATCTAGTACTTGCACGGTCACTTCATGCATTACCAATTGTGTCTCTATCTGTGTTACTTTTTATGAGGAGTACCTACACACGTCTTCTAAAATATAAGTGCTGAAAAAATCCTTCCCAACCCAAGTGTTAATATCTTCTTCGTTGAAAACTTCTATTTTCTAGACGTATTGTATGTCCTCTTTGTAACACCCCGATTTTGACCCCGTTTGCATGATATATATATTGTAAATAATCATGGTGTGGAGCTACAGGCAGAGGCCCCACCATCGGTTTGGTTATGTCATATTTTGGATAGAAATTGTCATCGATGGTATATTGGGACATGCGGCATACATATTAAGTTGTGGCATCATGTAATTATGCATATTTAATTAAATAACCTAGCTATCTATGTTCACTGCAACCAAATTGAGAAGGGGCATGATTCCTAAGGATAAGGAGGGGGAATGCTGAACCTTGAGCCATGGGGGAAAAGCCATGTGTCACCACCACCTTAATTATTATATTGTTAGTTGGGGCCGCTATTTTGGTGGCAGGAAAACCACTACGGGCACATACCTGCACTCTCTACACGACATGATATGGATTGCCGATCGTTCTACCCACTCTCCCCACCAGCAACTATTCATTTTTCCTCATGCAGAGCGGAGTTAAAAGGGATTACAATCCTTGTGTGGGGGTTCACCTTTTTCCTCCCTCACACCATTTTCCAGTCCATGGTTGTGTTCACTCAAGAGATCTTTTTCCCATTCAACATTTTCAAACTGTATAACACTCTATTACTCCATTGTTGAATCGTGACCGTGATATCATCCACAGTTGTGTTGGCTACGTCTTTGTCCCTCAGGTAGAGATTGGGAGTCTATTCCTTTCCCATTTTCGGTCTGTCCAACAATTGCAGTGGGGATTGTGTGCTATGGGCTCATGGTTGTTCATGGGCTGTTATTTTCCACGATTGCTGGACTGTGTATTTCCCATGTGATTTGGATTCTGTAGATTGGTGTGGAATCGTTTTGCCAGAATAGGGCCAAGAACGATCTAGGGAGTTGTTTTCCCTTGTTAAATCTTGAATAGATGTTTTGCTACATGCATGCAGTGGTTTTGTCCTTGGACTACATTGGAGTGGTGAATGAGGGCCTGATGTGCTTGATAAACTTGGTGGTTTGGGAACCACACAAACAGAGCTAGTGGGCTAGCTTTCTTCTCCACAACCACTGAATAGCACTGGAAGGGAGATCAGTGTCTGAGGGACTGTGTTGCAGAGAGAGGACTGATTTCCTTGTTTTGGGTGTGTGTGGGTGTCCTAGAAGCCAGGCTAGTTCTGGTGTAGGTGTCCTTAGCTCTTCAATGAGCTCACCAGCTTAGCACTTATCCTTTCCCAGCTCCTAGATGGCCTGATAAACCCAACTGTGTTGGTTTGGATGAACTGTGTACCTTTGTGGTGTTGTTATCCTTGGCTATGTGTAATCCTGTTATTTCCTTATTCCTTGGGGAATCATGCTCGGCTTGGGGGTGGCAACATTGCTGAGAGATTAAAGAGCATGCGGGCCTAAGGTTGGGTGGAACATTACAGTGACGTAGCTAAATGCGGCACAAGTTCTCTATAAGATAAGTATTCTTGCATGACTTGTGTCTGCAATTGTAGTTACCATTGATGAATGATAATGTACATAATGAATGCTGAATTGTATATGAATGCATGTTGTTTTGCTTCCGCTATGTATATGAATGATTAGTGCATCATAGGATGTTTTATGTTTTAAGTAATCTTGTTACAGCATTATATGTATGTATATTCATGCTCATGAGGCTAGATGCCCGGATGATTGATATATGGTAGCATCCTTTTCGTTGGTCAGAGGGTCGGGGATGTTATAGTGTGGTATCAGAGCCAAAGTTGTAGCATGGGCCTGAATGGGCCATGAAAGATCAGCTAACAGAGGCAGGTTGTCTTTTTCCTAGTAGAAATCAGAAAAGTTTGAGAAACTTTTGTTGAAAAAGAAATTCTCCAAGTGCCAAACTCGTCGGATCATCGGAGGACTAAGTGGAAACCTCCTCCGATACAGCAGAATGATTAGTCGAAAGACCACCCGACGAGGGACTGGAGGAAGGAAATTCATGAAAATTTCTCTAAGTGTCCATCGGCCATCGGTGGAGATCAGTGGAAGTCGGAGCCGCAACTGCAGAGGGGATCAGTCGAAGGCCATTGGACGATGGCTCTGTAGGATTAAAGATCACCAAAATGGCGGCGATGGGTAGTTGTTCGGAATGTAAATATCATTGGCGGAGAAAAGATGAAGAGAAGACTAAAGAATTTTTTTTGGAAATTTTTCAAGTCATAAAATCATCGGCGATCGGCGCCACTTAGTTGAAGGAATCGATGATGCTTAGATGATTACATTTTCGACGCGGTGAAAGTTTGATGACTACATCAGAAGAGATTGGCTGATTATGCATCGCCATTGCAGATGTCTAGAAAAATATGCTTCCGATGGGCAGAGCCTCTGACCACCGATGCCTCAAAAGACAGTTGATCTGACGGCCGATGCGGCGGAAGATAGAGGAGGAAAGTTCCAAAAGTTTTCTAAGGCACGAGATCATCAGCCATTGGAAAATGTTAGAGGATGGGATCGCCGACAAGGAAGGAAGAAGAAATTTTTTTTAAATTTTGTTGAAGTGTGGAAAACCATCGATGATCGGCGAAAGATAGATGATCGGAGAGCCGATCAATGGAAATTAGTGGTTCTAGCGTCTGCCGTTGCGGCTGGTTAGTGAACTAATCCACCGATGCATTAGTATTTTTGCTTGTCGATGCTGAGGTGTTTAGTGGTTAGTGGCTCTCAGTTCCAATAATATAATTACAGTGGCGTTTAGTGCTCAGGAGTGCTGACACTACGGAAGTATTGAGGTTTAATTCACCGATACGGTGGTGACAAATAGTTGATATGATCAGCATTGTATGAAGATGGAGCCAACAAAGTTGGCAGAAGATAAAGGAAGCTTTCGTCGATAGATAGTTAAACGGATCGGCGGAGAATAAGAGATGGTTGAGCCGATGAAGCGGCAGAAAAGAAGACTAAAGAGAAAAATTTTGAAATTTTTTCTAAGTAGTAGAATCATTAGCCATCGGCGATGGTTAGTTGATCACATCATTGATGCTTAGATGATTCAGTTGCCGATGAGCTACACCGGATAAAGTTAGTTGATCGAACATCCCCTGTTGCGGCTAATGAGTAGACTATTCCTCCAATGGATAGTTTTTCCAACCGTTGATAGGCCATGGCTACGGAAGACATAGAAAGCTCGTGGGTCACCATTACAGAAGCCAAAAGGACTAACCTCCCAACGTCTAGTGTTCCTGACCGTCGATGCAGTGGATTAGTTGGTTTCCCCGCTAATAAAGTTTGGACTGTTAGACCATTATGGACCCGATATGGTGGACAAAGTTAGTCAAGCGGATCGCCGATAAAAACTTGGAATAGTAGACCACTGCAAGCCCGATACGGTGGAAGGAAATAGACGAGAAAACCGCCGATACAGCGGAGAAAATTAGAGGTTTCAGCCGCCGAAACGCTAGAGAGTTAGTAGGGAAGAGACCTGATTAGAGGAAAATTTTGAATATTTGGTTTGAGTATAAGTCATCGAAAAATTATTAAGGATCGGGACACCACCGTTGCAGCAATACAAAGCACTATCCACCCAATGGATAGTGGGTTCGATAGCCAATAGGTGTCCATGAAAACCGCAGTAAGATCACTTTTCGTCATTGCGGCTGCCCAAGGGACTGCACACCCAATGAATAATGTGTTCGACCGTCGATACTGCAGAAAACCTTAGCTGATGAAACCGCTGATGGGTAGACCTTGGCTTCACCGTTACAGTATTGGAGGATTAGATCACTATGGGCTGACACGTCGGAAATAAATAAGCAAATAGACTTTTGATGAGCTATATGTTTTGACCACCGAAGTGTCAGAAAGATAGTTGGGAGGAGGTCCGATTGGGCCAAAGGAGATTTGGGTTCTCAAGAGAACTTCTTAGTGATTTTTCAAGTAGTTTTCAACTGTCTTTCAGTATGCTTTCAGAAGACTATCAGTGGATTACAGGGCTGAACAAGGGAGAGAGAAAATTTGTGTGTTTTAGCAAAATTGTTGTTTTATAAAATTCCGGAAGAGAAAGGTAAGTAGTTTTGATTTATATTAATGTTATGTATCTAATAGTTTGCTACTAATACATTTGCAGAATTATAGACACCTCCAAGAGCAGTACTCTATAAAGAACAGTGTGGTAAAGCAAGAGGTAATTCAGTGATCAGAACCCAAGATGGATATGATGCTCAGGATTCTTATGAGCGTGTAGGAGATACCATGGGAGAAAATGCCCGTAATGGAAATGATGGCATAGAGTCTAATGGAAGGATATTCGAGGAGACACCGTTTGAGGTTGTAGCCACCATGAGAAGCTTGATTAAAGCCCAGGAAGAGCAACATCAGTTGAATGCTGCCATGTTGCAAAGTTTGATAGATTTGCAAAAGAAGATAGATTCTGGATGAGGTACATCAAGGTCAGAAGGCAGTAAGATTAGAACTAGGAGGAGGAGAAGGACTTCCAATGGATCATCTGACTCTAAAGAATCCAATGGAGATACAAGCTCATCTTCTTGTAAAAGGAAAATAAGAAGACACCATAGGGATCGCTCTTGGGATGAATTTAAGAAAGCTAAGCCTCCTACATTTGATGGTGAGATAAAGACTAGGAAAGAGGCTGAAGCTTGGCTTCTTGGGATAAAGAATTACTTTCAAGTGCAGGATTATTTAGGAAACATGAAGGAAAGAGTTTCCATATTCAATCTGAATGGAAGAGCATCCATTTGGTGGGAACACTTCAAGCAAGTAAAGAAGATCAATGAAAGGAATCTGAAGTGGAAGCAATTCAAGAAGTATTTTAGGTAGAAATACCTCTCCGACAGGTATTACGATGACAAGATTAAGCAATTCCATGAGCTGAGATTGGGACAGCAGACCATAGATGAATATGCAAATAAGTTTTTGGAATTGTTGAGGTACGTCTGGTACATCAGAGATGAAAAGGTGAAGTTCCATCGGTTTCTGAGTGGATTGCCTCAAAATTACAAAGACATGATTGAGTTTTATGAACCTAGAACTCTTGAAGAAGAAATAAGGAAAGCTAAGTATTTCTATGAGAAAAGCAAAGGTAAACCTGAATACCAGAAGGCATGGAAGGACAAGAAAAATGAAAAGTTTGATCAAAGAAAGAAACGTTTCAAACATTCTAGATTTAGGAATCAGCAGAAGCAGCCACCCCAAGCTACGAGTAAGCCATTTGGAGTGATAGGTGGAAAGCCTAAGGATCCACAACAAAATAAAGGTCCACTCAAATGTTGGAAATGTGAAGGACCCCACTTGCGCAGATATTTTCCACTCAAGAATGGAAGTTCAAGGCCAGCTTAGAACATTCAGGAAGCAGAAATAGTGGGTCAGGTAGCAAGAGCAGTCCCTAGAATTTATGCAGCACTAGAGGACTTCCAGGCAGATCACTAGTCAACTATGGTTGAAGTTGTAGGTAAGATTGATGAACAATCTGTTTCTATTTTGATTGACCCTGGTTCTACTAACAATGACATTACTCCTAGAATAGTGGAGATTTGTGCTTTTAAGAAGGTAAAGCATAGAAAATCTTGGTTAGTTCAGCTAGCCACTGGAACTAAGAGAAAATTCAGTGAAGTAGTGGAGAAATGTCCATTGATTATGGATGGATTAATCACTTGTGTATATCTAAATGTTCTACTGCTTGGTTCCTATGATGTCCTCAATTAAATGGATTGGTTAGAAGCTCACAGAGTGAAACTTGACTTTTATAACAAGAATTTTGAATGCATAGATGAAGAAGGAAACACAGTAGTTGTAAAAGGTATTCCAAAGGTAATTTCAGTAAGGCAGGTTTTAGCAACACAGTTGAAGAATTTCTGTAGGAAGGGTTGCCAGTTATATGCAGCTCATATTCTAGAACCAACAGGAGATGAAAATCCTAGATTGGAGGACTATCAGGTGTTAGAGGAATTCAAGGATGTGTTTCCTGATGAGATTCTAGGGATTCCTCCAAAAAGGGACATTGATTTCACCATTGAACTTGTGCCAGGAGCAGCACCAGAATCTAAGACACCCTACAAGATGAGTACATCGGAGATGCTAGAATTGAAGATGCAACTGCAAGAGTTGTTGGAAAAGAAGTATATCCAATTGAGTGTGTCTCCTTGGGGAGCACCAGTTCTGTTTTTAAAGAAGAAATATGGTACACTCAGGTTATGTATTTATTATAGACAGTTGAACAAGGTTACTGTGAAGAATAAATATCCCTTGTCTAGGATTGATGACCTCTTTGATCAAATGAGAGGAGCAAAGGTATTTTCCAAGATTGACTTGAGGTCTGGTTATCATCAAGTGAGAATCAAGGATGAAGACATTCATAAGATAGCCTTCAGGACAAGGTATGGGCATTATGAGTTTGTAGTGGTACCATTTGGTCTCACCAATGCACCAGCTACATTTATGTTCCTTATGAACAATGTCTTCAGTAAGTATTTGGACAAGTTTGTTCTTATTTTCCTTGATGACATTCTTGTTTATTCCAAAAATGAGAAAGAACATGAAGATCATTTGAGATTGACATTGAAATTGCTCAAGGAGCATCAGCTGTATGCAAAAATGAGCAAGTGTGACTTCTATAGAGATAGAATTCAGTATTTGGGTAACATTATCTCAGAAGAGGGTATATCAGTAGACCCTAAAAAGATTGAATCCATTATGAATTGGCCTACTCCAAAAAATGTGATAGATGTAATATCTTTTATGGGACTTGTAGGATACTACAGGAGATTCATTGAGGGATTCTCCAAAGTTGCACATGCCATCACTTCTCTGCAAAAGAATGGGGTGAAATTTGAGTGGACTTCGAAGTGTGAAGAAATATTCTAGTGGTTGAAGAATCTTCTCACCAGTGCACCAGTATTGAAGGTTGCGGATCCAGAGAAATATTGTGTGGTGTGTACTGATGCATGTGGATAAGGGCTTGGAGGAGTCCTTATGCAGGACAGCCACGTGATATGTTATGAGTCAAGGAAGTTGAAAGAACATGAGAGGAACTATGCCACTCATGATCTAGAGCTTGCAGCCATAGTACATGCTCTCAAGATGTGGAGGCATTACTTGATGGGTAGAATATTTGAGCTGAGGATAGACCATTGTGGTCTAAATTATTTATTTAATCAGCCTACTCTGAATGCTAGGCAAGTGAGATGGCTGGAATTTTTATGTGAGTTTGATTTCGAAATCAAGCACATAAAAGGAAAGGAGAATAAGGTAGTTGATGCACTCAACAGGAAGGTATAGGAAATGCATTTGGCATCTCTTAGTATTTTCCAATTAGATTTGAGGCAGCATATTATTAATCATGTTTCTAGAGATGAATTGTATGAGCAGGTAAAAGACAAATTGCAACAGAAAAATATTGAGAAGAGGTAAGAGGGATATAAATTGGAAGAAGATGGACTTCTCACTTATAAAGGCAAAATTTATATTCCAAATGTAGTGGATTTGAGGAGAGTTGTTATGGATGAAATCCATCAAGCTCCGTATTCTGGTAACCCAGGATATCAGAAGATAATTGCTACAGCTATAAAGCAGTACTTTTGGCCAAGAATGAAAAAGGACATGGCTGAATACATTTCAAGGTGCATGAAATGTCAACAGGTAAAGGTTGAGCATCAACATCCAGCGGGTTTGTTGCAGCCTTTGCCAGTTCCAGAATGGAAATGGGAAGTTAATTCCATGGATTTTATTACAGGATTACCGATGACATGGAGACAACATGATTCCATCATGGTTGTGGTAGACAAGTTGACAAAAGCAGCACATTTTATACCGGTAAATTCTACACATAAGACTGATGACATTGCAAATATCTTCATGAAGTATATTTTCAAATTGCATGGATTGCCGAAGGCAACAGTCTCTGACAGAGATGTCAAGTTCACTTCCAATTTTTGGAAGGGATTGTTTGCAGACTTGGGTACAAAGCTAAACTTTAGCACTGCATACCATCCTCAGACAGATGGGCAGACAGAAAGAGTGAATCAAGTGCTTGAAGATATGCTTCGCATGTATGTGATGGAAAAACCAACGAAGACAGAAGAGTACTTACATTTGGTAGATTTTTCTTACAACAATGGACAACAAGAATCCTTAGGGATGAGTCCATATGAAGATTTGTATGGAAGAAGGTGTAGAACGCCAGTGACTTGGGATAATCTAGTGAATAGGGTTGTGCTTGGACCAGAACTGCTCAAGGAAATGGGGCAAGAGGTTATAAAGATCAGACAAAATCTGAAAGTAGCACAGGACAGGAAAAAAAGCTATGCGAATAAGCATAGGATGAACAGAGATTTCAGCATTGGGGATCATGTTTACCTCAGAGTAAAAGAAAAGAAGAGTTCCTTGAAGCTTGGGAGTTGTGCTAAGTTGTCACCTAGATATTGTGGGCCATTTGAAGTGCTTGAAAGAATAGGGGCTGTTGTGTATAGACTTGCATTGCCTGGTAGTACTAGAGCTCATAATGTTTTTCATGTTTCTTTGCTTAAGAAATATGCACATGATCCTAACCATGTGATAAATTGGGATGTGATTCAGGTGGAACCCGAGGGAGGGTTCCAAATCGAGCCAATGCACATCCTCGATAGGAAGGTCACAATGCTCCAAAACCGAGCCATAGGGCAAGTAAAGGTGCAATGGGAGCACTATGGACCTGAAGAGGCTACGTGGGAGCTGGAGGATTCCATTTGATTGGCACATCCATTTTTGTTAAATTTTGTGGAACACTAAGGACAGTGCTATTGAAGGGGGAGGGGAATGTAACACCCTGATTTTGACCCCATTTGCATGATACATATATTGTAAATAATCATGGTGTAGAGCTACATGAAAAGGACCCACCATCAGTTTGGTTCTATCATATTTCAGATAGAAATTGTCACTGATGGTATATCGAGACATGCGGCATACATATTAAGTTGTGGCATCATGTAATTATGTATCTTTAATTAAATAACCTAGCCAGCTATGTTCACTGCAACCAAATTGAGAAGGGGCATGATTCCTAAGTATAAGGAGGGGGAATGTTGAACCTTCAGCCATGGGGGAAAAGCCATGTGTCACCACCACCTTAATTATTCTATTGTTAGTTGGGGCCGCTATTTTACTTGCAGGAAAACCACTATGCCCACACACCTGCACTCTCTCCACGATGCGATCTAGATTGCCGATCATTCTATCCACTCTCCCCACCAACGAATGTTCATTTTTCCTCATGTAGAGATGAGTTAAAAGGGATTACAATCCTTGTGTGGGGGTTTTCCTTTTTCCTCCCTCACACTGTTTTCTAGTCTATGGTTGTGTTCACGCAGGAGATCATTTTCCCATTCACCATTTTCAGACTGTGTGATGCTCTGTTACTCCATTGTTGAATCATGACCATGATATCATCCATAGTTGTGTTGGCTGCATCTTTCTCCCTCGGGTAGATATTGGGAGTCTGTTCCTTTCCCACTTTCGGTTTGGGTAAGTCTCCAGTGATTGCAGTGGGGATTATGTGTTGTGGGATCATGGTTATTCGTGGGCTATTGTTTGCCACGATTGTTGGAATGTGTATTTCCTGTGTGATTTGGCTGCTATAGATTGGTGTGGAATTGTTTTGTCCAGAATAGGGCCAAGAACAATCCAGGGAGTTGTTTTCCCCTGTTAAATCTTGAATAGATGTTCTGCTACATGCACATAGTGGTTTTGTTCTCAGACTGCATTGGAGTGGTGAATGAGGGCCTGATGTGCTTGATAAACTTGTTGGTTTGGGAACCACACAAACAGAGCTAGTGGGTTGGATTTCTTCTACACAACCCTCTGAATAGCAGTGGAAGGGAGATCAGGGTCTGAGGGACTGCGTTGCAGAGAAAGGACTAATTTCCTTGTGTTGGGTGTGTGTGGGTGTCCTAGATGCTAGGCTAGTTCTAGTGTAGGTGTCCTTAGCTCTTCAATGAGCTCGCCATATTAGCATTTATCCTTTCCCAGCTCCTAGATGGCCTGATAAACCCATCTGTGTTGGCTTGGATGAACTATGTACCTTTATGGTGTTGTTATCCTTGGTTATGTGTAAGCATGTTAGTTCCTTATTCCTTGGGGAATCATGCCCGAATTGGGGGTGGCGGTGTTGTTGAGAGATTAAAGAGCACGCGGGCCTATGGTTGGGTGGAACGTTGCAGCGACGTAGCTAGTTGCGGGACAAGTTCTCTATAAGATAAGTATTCTTGCCTGACTTGTGTCTACAATTGTATTTACCATTGATGAATGATAATGTACATAATGAATGTTGAATTGCATATGAATGCATGTTGTTTTGCTTCCGCTATGTATATGAATGATTAGTGCATCATAGGATGTTTTATGTTTTAAGTAATCTTGTTACAACATTATATGTATGTATGTTCATGCTCATGGGGCTAGATTTCTGGATGATTGATGTATGGTAGCGTCGTCTTCGCCAGTCGAAGGGTCGTGGATGTTACACTCTTGTAGTTTGTCTTGAAAATGTGCCATATGTTGGTCCTTGCTTGGAATATTGGTGATCTATTGAACCAAGGAAAGATGGAATTTATCATGGAATTGTTGTATCCTTTTATAGAAGTCCTCACATTTTTCCAAAGTTTTTGGCAATTTCATTGTTTAACCTCAGGGAGGATTTCCTATAAAACTCTAGAAGTGCCATTTATATTTTTAGGGCTTCGGGTGTTTTTTATGGAAAATGTTACAAAAAATTTGAGTTAGTTTCTATCCATGTGAACTGGATTTTGACCTTTTCAATGACCTCCATCAATCCTTTTCTGAAATTCAGTAATTCTTCCGCAATCACCTTCAGTATCGTCATTATCAGCATCACTTTATAAATCTCCCCTACAAGAGTAACTTGATCCTGGTGTATCTTCCTTCGAATTTTGCAAGCTTGGTCACAAAAATGAGTGATGTCTCGCTTTTTCTCATTAGCTATATTCAACTAATTTTTCACAGATCCCTTCTTCTCCAACAATTCTTATATCTATGTTTTTAGCTCTTCAACCTGTTGGATTGCCTCATATTCTCTTGACTAGAGTTGGGAGATTCTAGCTTCAAAATCAATTCTATCTCTCTCCATTATTACTAATTGGACATTCATTTCTTCCTAGTCTATCTCCAAAGTATGGTACTCAATTTGGATTCTTTCCTTTTATGAGAGGATAACATCATGCTTCCTTTTAAATCTATGGCCTCTCCTCATAGTTTCACCATGCTATCCTTCAACATAAACATCGTCTTCTTGTGGCTCTCCACGTCTTCTATCAATCGATCAACATTGTCGGTGTTGGCCTGGGAAGTTTTTATATTTACTAATGCCATGAACTTGGGGCCTTTGTGAGTAACCTCCATTATGGTGTCTTTAGTGGCTATGACCATGGTGTCTTGTGTGCCCATATCGAACCGGTTCTCTTACCTTCTTGTGATGGTATTCTTTGATTTATAAAAAATGATGCTATCTAAGAGAGATATCATATGCTACTTAGATGGAGTAAAGGGATTAATCCAAAGTTATACAAAAGGAATGTGATCATCTGTGATTGTTCCACTTGATGAAGTTGGAGGCTTTGGGTCCACCGGGTCATTCTGGGCTACCTCTCGATCCAAAGCTTCCATAATCCTGTCCTCTTCTTCTTTTCTTCGTAGTTCTTCAACTGCTTCTTTGGCTTCCTTTTGTGCTCTTTCTTGTTATTCTGATTTATTTAATATCTCTTCTTCTTGCTGCTTTTGGGCTTCGTTTGCTTGCCTTCATTAGACCTCTTCTTTCTGCAACCTTGAAGCTTTCTCCTCTTGTTTCTACAACTTCATTTCCATAGCAGTGCTACCGTATTTTCTTAAACCAAAACCACTCTTCTTTGTAAAGAAATTTCTTAGCTCAGTTAGATTGTTGTCCCTTTTGAATACCTCTTCATCATTGTTGAATAAATCTGAGTATTCATAATGAATTTTGATGGCTACACAATATTCTGTGACCTTTCCTTTGATATCTTTTCTCTGGAAAATTTTCTCCCCAAAATGAAAAATCTCCAACTCTTTAACAAAATCAATGACACCTTTGACCTTGAAGAACTTGTATACTCTGATGCAAAAAGGAAGTGGTGGAAAGGTTTCCTTATTCTTATCATGCAGGAATTTACCTACTCTATTTAAGAACACTTTCCTCACTTCCTCTTTTTGGACTACCTAATCTATGGCGTACTTTGGCAGTAGGGATGGAGCTCTGGAACATCCATACAAAGGTATGTTCCTTCCTGTGAGAAATAGTAGTCTCCATATTCACTGATAACCTCCATGGAATTATCAGACGGGAAGTTGGGTTCTTTGAAGAAAATTAGCTTATAAAGAGGCATAAAAAATTCTTCACAAATGAGTTTGTAAAAACCTGCATACTTATGTTCCCAGAGAATTTGATAAGAAACATAAACAAGAGATTCAGTCTGGGTCCAAATGCACACAATCTTGGAAAACAGGTTCCTACACAAAATGCAGTCGATGAGTTAATATGACATATAAAACTCAGACCTCTTCAGATTTATACCTCCATGTGTAGTTGTTACACAGGAAGAAAGTATGTCTTGTATGATGTCTTCCTAGTTAAAAATCATGCCCTCAAAGGCTACATAATAGATTAGAGGAACCCAATTCAATTTATACAAGGTTCCTTCAACTCAACCAAAAATTATGTTCAACATCAAAGCAATGATCCTAAATGGGGTCCGTAGGATTTAGGACTCATATTCCCAACTTTCCTTTTGGCGTAACTATTTCCCTAGAATTATCATTCTCTTTGCACATTCCAAGGGATCAATATTTATCCCTTTAATCCAATCATGGTTCGTCATAACCTGTGCATGGGGTAGATTTTAGGCCAATGTTATGTAATTTGGTGTGAACGAAGCAAAAGCTTCCCCTTTAATGTTAGAGATAATCTTGGAGCAGGAATTTGTCTGGGGCAAGTCCAACCAATAACCTCTGAGCGAGGAAATAGATCCATGTGTGTAGGGGATTTAGTGATTCCATATTTTCTTATGTTTTGGTATATGATCATTTCTTTGAGACCATCGTCTAGGATGTTTTGATCTCTGATCATTTGATAGAACTCTCACCATTTGAATTCAGGAGAAACTATGGCAATAGCCTTTGTATCCTCGAATATAATTTCTATCCTAGAGATTATTTCCACACCTGAATGTGGTTCACTTTCCCTCGCCTTCGTCTTACTAGCTTTCTTAGGAATTGTGTTGATTTTTTGTTTTAAAATATGCTCTTGATAAGGTAATCCCTCTTGGTGAAAACAGAACTTGTGATATATGGGAATGAGCATAATTATAAGTGATATGGTAATACCAAATTTTTTTTGAATAATCAAATGTATCAGTGTACTAAGGTATCCTATAGTTACCAATCCATTGCTAGCCATTCAAAATCCAATTGTGTAAGATGGAGAGAAGTGTTCGATTCGAAGTTGCTCGATCATTCATGATGTAATAAAAGGATGTCCAATTATAGAGGTCAAATGAAAACCTATCAGCACATATGCATATGATTCTATGTGAGCTCTAAACCTGTTGTTATCCTATATCAAAATTCTGGAGGAAACTCTTCCAATTCTCCTTAGTTTTAAAACAATAGTAATTTACTAAAACAATGATGTAGGTAAGTACCTTATTTTTTGTTCTAATATGAATTTTCACTCACAAGTTTGTTAATGTTTGTTGATTTTTTTATACATGTTAATGGAGTTCACAAGCTCAATTTCCAACATTTTATTTATCAACTTCAAACCTGTTGAGGAAAAGAGGCTCCTATCCACTACTTTACTTAAAATAAAAGTTGTGCAAAGAAAGTTAGGTGAAAGAAATTATATGTTGCAATAAATCGTCTCAAAACATTGTAATCCTCTAGTGTTTATCAAGTAAAAATAGGAAAAATTTACATGTCAAGACGATGGTATTTAGGTGTAATGTAAGTAACACATCGTAATTACATGCACTAAGGTCGAAATCCTCAATGTGCATTCAGTGTTGCATACTTGGAGTCTACGAGATATAGAAAGTTCATAAAATGGAACTTGTTGTAGTTTCTATAGACCGGTTTGGGTATGGCTCCTTTCCAAGAAACTCGAAGGACTAATCAATCTCCCAATGGGTTAGTGCCTAATGTTCCAACAGTGTTTTCAAGTCCACAAAAAAAATTCAGCTCATGAACCTACCTACTAGAGAGATATATTGCTATGACAGTAGATCTCCTACAAACTTACTCCAACAAGAAGAACACCTAGGAATCTTGTAACCTCAAGGCCAAAAGGGAAAAAAACCTAATTGTTGATACTCTATATACTTGCTGGTTTTAGGCTTTAGGATTCATCCAATGACACTGGTTGAAACTATGAATGAAGGATGGAACTTGTGTTGCTAGCTAAATGTTAGGCAAGAAGAAATCACGGTTGGTCGATCAAATCAACCTCGGCTGGGAGATTATGAATGCACCAAGGGCCTGTTCTCACTTATTGACTATATGGGTAGTGTTTTGTGCCAAAAAAACCACGAATTCAAGGCTTACAAATGACTGGTCCAGAAAACCCTAATATCAAAGAGGTTTGTGCTCTTCCGGTTGTGGCACAAAATAACCATGAGACCAATATTGACTTAAAAAATCAGCAGTAGTGGCTTTTAGACCATGCAAATCAAGACAAAAAATTATCCTAAACTACAACAATGGTATTACTGACATAGATAAAAAGGTTGTGGAAAAAAGAGGACAAATACCCTATCTCAAAATGAAAACAACTACCATACGTTTTACCCAAGATTCTATATAAAGCTTCAATATTTCGAAAATCACAAGGGTACAAAAGATGGGGCACTTACCTATCAAATATTGATTTTCCATGGGCTGGGCTGAAAGCGATGGCTCCAAATGTATTTCCTTGACTGGCTACTTCGATAACAACATTTTGTGGGATAAAACTACAATAAAATCATCTATTTATATAGAAAAAAATAACAAAATGTGCCATTTATGTGGTTTTTGAATTAATGAATATAGTTGTTGGGAATTAAACACGGTGGATGGAGAAAAGCTCTTTGGAATGGTACAAATTTGGTCACAATAGAAAAGATTGTGATGCCGACAATACCGATGAAAATTTTTGAGTTAATTTGACCGTGTAGGCGATATTGTTTGTGTCACTCCGATTATGTCGATATTCTTATCCTAGTTTCTCCGATGTGACCGTTCCGGCCATTTTAAGAGTCATGCTTCCTTTTCCAGAATCATGTACACTTCAGAAAAAACTCATGAGTCATTAGAATTGTTGTGTCAGTTATATCATCAAGAAATGAGTCCGAAATTATTGATGCAATGAAAAGGAATGAATTATACAAACTGAAAAAATCAAATCTCACAAGAAACTTCGAAAGTATTTCTCAGTGAATTATAGTATTATCTTCATTACATAATCTGGTTTACAATAGTGTTACATAGGAAATAATTCAAATAATTAAGGATGAATTCAAATCTACCAACTCGATGTGATTGACTCTGACTACATGGCTAACTAAAGATGTCTACATCACTTTTGGAGTCCAAGTGGTTAACTCAAGATGTATAATCAAGTCACACAATCAGTTATAATCAGTTAAATCAGTCTGACTAAAGTGGTAGGTGAGAAAATGCACCTTACCACATGAAACCATGCATAACTACTACTAATTGAACTGATTGTGATCTAACTGAATGTAACTAAAGAACAACTAAGCTTAACTAGTAACCAACTCACAACAACTGAAGGAGGTTGGTTTCGGGACTCCCAATGGATCCTAAAATGTAGGAATTGGTATAGGAGGTGCCTAAACTGATGCAGGAAAGTGAAATCAGTAGAAGCTGGCCTCTATCGTTGTTCCCCACACTCTAGTAACTGGTACATGTGACCCCATCAGGCCAAGTGGACCCAATGGTACTAGTGGACCCAAATAATTAAATAAAACTCCTAAGTTAGGATAAAATAATCTAATAAATAGTTTGTTCATTAAGGAAGGATTATAAATCCTAACACCCCCCTTGAATCCTAACTTGGAAAACTGTGGGCCCTGGAAACAAGGCCATAAGTCACCGATATACAATCTAAAAGATAAAAATTGTTTCTTAATAAACCAAGGAAATAAGGGAAAACCTCATGGGAAAAATCTCCCCTCAAAATAAGCAGAAAACATGAAAATACAAGATATCTTTAGAAGAAAGCATCTTCCTCCTTACAAAAATAACTCTTCAAAAAATTGCTGCAAAATTCGTAGCTCTGTGTAGCAGCATGGTCCTTCTATGCAACAACATCTTGAAGTTGTGCATGTGAACCTCTCAATGTATTTCTGAACTGATGAATCTATGTGTTATTCTAGATGGTAAATGTAGAGAATGATTAAGTTTCTTCTCTTGTGTTCCAAGTACCTAATCATTCGCTATCATCAAGTAGCACCAACCTATAATTTTGTTGCACCACTTTGTAGGGATCAAATATGTGAGAGAGAGTGCAACATGCTCATTCTGATACTGGGACCTAAGTCTCCTTATGTATTCTAGATTTCTAGCACCATTCCCAGCTGCTTCAATGCATTTTTGAGCCCATCTAGGCTTAGGCCTTTGGTTTGGAATGGGGGATGGATCTAGATCTAGAATCTCATGAGGTTCAGCCTCAATGACAAGATCATGCTGGTATTGATCCTCTTCATTTGAATCTAAAACATGTAACAAATCATCATCATCAAAAATGGAAGGAACAATGTTTATACCTTCTTGTGCTTTGGATGGTCGTGCATCATACAACTGATCTTCTTCAAACTGGACAATCCACTCAATGAATAATTTCCTAGTTAGAACCTCCATCAAATTCTATTCTTTTCCATATTCTGCATATCCCAGCAGAATGCGTTCACTACTTTGGGCTTGGAAGGCCTTCCTCTTATCGATTAGTATTATGGCCCAAGCTTTGGAACCAAAAAATTTCAAATGAGAGACATTGGGATTATACCCATGGAGTGCTTCTAATGGAGTGGCCCAAACCACTAATTTATAAGGCACTATGTTCGATAAATATGAAGCACAATTTATAGCTTCTTCCGAAAAAGAAGGATGGAGATTCTTACCATGGAGAAGGCATGTTTCCATCTCCTTCAGTGATATGTTCTTCCTCTCAACCACACAATTTTGATGTGGTATGTATGGAATTGAGTGTTCCATTCGAATCCCCTATAATTCATAGAAATAATAAAACTCTCTTTTGATGTACTCTCCTCCTTTATCAGATCTTATCGACTTGATTTTATTACTGAAACTATTCTCAACCATAGCTTTAAAAACTTTAAAAATATCAAAAACTTCCGATTTATGTTTCATAAAGTAGATCCAATAGTACTTAGAACAATCATCAATAAAGGTGAGGAAATTCCTGCAACCATCAATGTATTTTGTGGGCATAGGTCCAACTGCATCACTATGTATCAAATAAAGAATGGAGGTAGCTCTATGTTCCTTCCCAACTTCATACCTATTCTCTGGATGCTTACCTACCAAGCAACGCGAACATAATCATCGAAAGTTTGGATGAGAGGTAAACCTTAAACCATTTTATCATTGTAGAGTTGTTGGATATATTTGAAATTGATATGACCATATCTCTCATGCCAAATCTTGCTGGTGTTGTTATCATGAGACAATAAAGTTGTAGGAGGTGAGATAGGTAAAAAATGTGAGAACTTATAAGCTTTAGTAGAATGATTTGCAATACCTTTCGCTATGAGTTAATTATATATGTTGTTTACTGAACAAGGCTAGCCTTCAAGGCATGGTAGATTTCATCATCTTCTGGATGTGGTTCATCATTGGTCTTCTTTACTCTTTGAGGGAGAGAAATGTTATTCTACTTGAGGAAAAAAGTCAGTTGGTCAACTTGCTTCTTCATACAAGAGTCCTCTGGATGAAAACACCTCATACAATAGGGACACATCTTCTTTTCAAACTTATTATTTTTCTTAGATTTGGAGGCTCCTTCATAAGTATTTTGATTCTATTTAGGCTTCAAATCAGTTATTTTATGCTCCTTCCCTTTAGATCTCCCTTTATCTTGCACTTTGGTAGTGTCTGTCACTAGGATAGTTTGATCTTTGGAATTTTTTATGACTCCCGTATGGATCGACTTCTCTGGATTCTTTATCAAGGACTCGGTAAAGGAATCAAGGGAGTGGATATTCCAATTGAGAATGGAAGCCCTTCTAGAATGGAATATTGAGACAAATACAGATTACTTAGAGCCTAGTTTGCTGAGTAAGGAGAGAACATGCTTCTCTTCCTTTCTTTCTATTCCACACTATCTACATTGGAATGCAAGAAACTTGAATTTAGTAAAGAATTATTGTATAGTTTTGAATTTGCTCGGATGTAAGGATACCAACTGATTCTCAAGAATGTGTCCTCGAAGCTCATCTTGCTTTCCAAATAAGTCTTCAAGCTTCTTCCAAGATTATTTGGGAGTCCTCAAATATTCAAGGTGGAAGAGGACATCTCTGGATACGTAAGTACATAGATAACCGAAAGCTACATCTAAGTGGTTCAGAAATTGGTTTCTCTCAGCTAGATGATGGGGCTCAACCTCTCTTCCAAGTATTATCTTGAAGTATCCTAGCTTGCGCAAGGCCAACTACATATCTTCCCTCCAATCAATATAATTGAAGGGTGTTAGGATTCGAGTTGTAGAAGGTACAGAGTCCATAATTCTCCTGCAGGAACAAACAATATCTTCACATAAGCTATGTAGTACCTATAGAATTTCATTGCAAAACACTAAAAAAAATGAACTATGTTAGAATCATTCTTTCCCTCTCAACATGAAAATTTTCTCAGGGTTTGTCACGCCCACACCGCCACTCTAAATAAAGTCATAGGAAGTAAGGAACTCTTTGTAGGACTTCTGTCGAAACTGAGATGCTTCTAGTGTTCAATGGAGAGTAGACAGACATGAAGCTTGATTGAAATGGCTCTTGTACCATGTTAAAATTGTTGTACCATTTAGATCATCAAGCAATGAGTCCAAAATTATTGATGAATTGAAAAGGAATGAATTATAAAAACTAAAAAAATCAAATCTCACAGGAAACAAACAAGTATTTCTTAGAGAATTACAATATTATCTTCATTACATAATCCGTTGTTACAATAGTGTTACATAGGAAGTAATTGGAATCATTAGGGATGAATTCGAATCTACCAACTTGATGTGACTGACTCTGATTGCATGGATAACTAAAGATGTCTAAATCACTATCGAAGTCCAAGTGGTTAAATCCAGATCTCTAATCAAGTCACACAATCAGTTATAATCAATTAACTCTATCTAGCTGAAGTGGTAGGTGAGAAAAGGTGCCTTACCACATGCAGCCATGCATAACTAGTGCTAACTGAACTGATTGTGATCTAACTGCATGTAAGTGAAGAACAACTAATCTTAACTACTAACCAACTCACAACAACTAAAGGAGGTTGGTGATAGGAGGCCTATTGGATCCTTAAATGTAGGGGTTGGTGTAGGAGGTGCCTAAAATTATTCATGCAAGTGCAGTCAATGGCAGTTAGCCTCTATCGGTGTTCCACACACTCTAGTAAATGGTACATGTGGCCCCATTAGGCCAAGTGGACCCAATGGTACTAGTGGACCCAAATAATTAAATAAAACTCCTAAGTTAGGCTAAAATAATCTAATAGACAGTTTGGTCAAGTGATGATTATAATCCTAACATTCTCCGGCCGTTTCGGTGTGAAAATGCAAGTTGACCCAAAACTCTTCATTCAATGATATTTCCAAGGGTCATTGACCATATCGGTGGAAACTCGTGAGTTTCTTTCAACAATGTTAGTGAGTTTCTTTGAGTTCTGTTGAAATGATGAATGCAAAAGGCCTTCCTTTTATTCGATCGATCATGTCGAAGAGACTGGTTGAGTTCCTTTGACACGTCAAAGAAACTAGGCAAGTTACTCCAATATGTCGGTGTAAAAACGTGAGTTTAACTTAGCCAAAAATTCTTCGTTCAACTTTAGGGAAAAAAAAGTGTCCAGGATGGACTCCCTTGAGCTAGAAAACTAGTTTACGTAATATTTTAATAAAAAAATATAAGGAGGGGCCCTAAAATACAAAAAAAATTGGTGAAGGACTTACATCAGCAACAAGAGGCGACTAGTTGGTGAACATAGATCTCTGAAAAAATCTATCTTTGCAAAACAATACTGCTACATGGTACTAGATTATGGATATACACATTCTATGAGATCTTTTAAAAGACTAGACTTATCCAAGGATGTAACTTTTGTGCATCACATTGATTGTCATTTGTTGGGAGTAGGGTAACAAGGACTAAGAGTCTTGATAACTCTCCTAGGGACAAAATATGAAATTCATTTTTCCATTTTTCTTTTGGTTTCCACTAGATATGACTCCACGCACTAGTGGAAAATGAGAGATTAGTGACCACGAGACCAAAATTTTTGGTCACCACAGTTTTTTTAAAGGGATAAATGACCAAAATTGATAATTCTAAGTTATCTAACTAAAAACGACCAAGATAAATGACCACTTTTGCTCACGGGATAAAAACCAACTAAAAACGACCAAGATAAATGACCAAATTTGATCATGGGATATCTAGACTACAAATGACCAGATTACAATTGGTCATTTATTTGGTCATTTTTAGTTGTGTTAATCCGGAAATGGAAAAAATTACAAATTTGACAATGAATTTGTACATTTTATTAAATTCTAACACTACAGATGGATTCGGAGGCCCATACACTGTAGATGGATTCAGAGAAGGGTCTCTGAATCCATCTGTAGTGTTAGAATTTAGTAAATTAATAATGTACTATCATAATATCACTCCCCTCATAAAAACATCAACAATTTATCATTATAATTTCTTCTCAAAATACTAGACAACATGCAGTTTGTTTCTCTGAGCTTGAAAAAAAGTACTAATGATTTTGTTTTCTTAAAAAAAATAACTATCATCATTAACATACAAAACATTAATATATAAATATAAAACTTCATATATAAAGAAACATTAATATTTAAATTCTCAATTATAAACTAAAATCAAAGTCTATGTTACTAAAACACATTTAAAATATAATATTATTAAAAAAACATTAATATATAAATATAAAATTTCATATATAAACAAAACATTAACATATTCACATATATAAATTAAAACCAAAGTTTAATAACATATTTATGATATAATATTGTAAATAAAAAACAAAATCATTAAAAAATGTTAATACACACCCTAGCCGTGATAAAGATCCCTTTGACAAATGTTGGATATGAAAGACCCCAGTGATTATCCCATTCTAGGTGGTTCACCAAGCCTAAAATGATATTCCCACAAGTGAGGTGGAACAATTGGTATACCCAGCTTTTGGGGAACACTGCAGGGGAAATCCCATAATTTGGTCGCCCGCCATAGTTCTAGAGTGTGGAACTATATTGCGATGGTTTGATGATGGCCACGAAACCCATAACATTATGTATCTATCTACTTCACTACATAGATGTTGGGCTCCATTGGCACCAATTTTGATGTTTGGTTCCATTGGCACGAATTTTGTTTTTTATGATGGTCATGAAAAGTCTCCATCTACTCCACTACATAGAGATTTGACCCATTGGTGTAAAAATTTTGGCCATGGCTCGATTGGCACCAAATTTTCGGCAAGGGTTTTATGATGGCAGTGAAATCCATTGGTGTCAAAATTTTGGCCATGGATCGATTGGCACCAAATTTTCAGCGAGGGTTTTATGATGGCAGTGAAATCCATTGTGTCAAATTTTTGGCCATGGTTCAATTGGCACCAAATTTTTCGGCGAGGGTTTTATGATGGCAGTGAAATCCATTATGTCAATTTTTGGCCATGGATCGATTGGCACCAAATTTTTGGTGAGGGTTTTATGATGGTAGTGAAATCCATAATAATATGGATTTATCTACTCCTCTATGCAATGATTTGGCTCGAAAGGCACCAAATTTTTGGCTTTGGTAGCAGGATACGTCGTTTGGGTCTGAGAGGTGATTCAATAACTCAAGCCTGTTAGAGAATGTATTTGGGGTTTGGGAAATTCTCTATATATATTGTTGTAATTGAAAAAGACACAACAACACATGACAAAACTTGGAGGCTCCTGAAGAGGCTGACGAGGGATTTGCAGGCACAAAATTCAAATCTACTTCTCATTCTTAGGTTAGTAAATGCCCTATTTCCTCTGCCCTTGGTTTTTTTATGTGCCTTGAAAGTATTCTCTATAGATGTGAGGAGGAAATAGATTGATTTAGCATGATTTTTTTCTATACCCATAAAATGGAGTGGACATGAAGCCTATGATATCTTCACAATTGAACATGAATTGAACATACTACGATAAACATAACCATGCCGAAGAGTGATATACTTTTTTTTTGTGCTTAAAGAAAATGAAAAATACTTTGGGATTAGCCAAATGGCCTCTGTGCAAAAAAGAGAGACAATATCCTTAGTATAGGTTGTGTCTTGACTAAAAACTCAAGACACAAAAGATCTCATTTTCATTGAGAATTCTTCATGGCTTGGGATTAAATTGCAAGAATGAAGTTCTTTTCCATGACTATAAGTTGAAATAGGATATCATTGTTCAATGCCATCTCCATCTGGTTCCTACTGTCATCGTTCTTTTCAATATGCTTGTTGTCCTTTCTCTTTCAACAAAAATGTGCTCAATTGTTCCTAGACCTTAGGTGCAATTAAATAAGTTGACTTTCAAAATTTATTACAAACCATAAAATACTATAGTACTTTCTAGGACCATGCTCAAAATGGTTGGCATAATACATATTGTAGAGAGAAAAAAAGCCTCCAACGCTCATGATTTTTTTTTATTCTTGAGACAATGCTAGAAGCATGCTTGTCATTTCTCATTTCTCAAGAATATTTAATGATCAACTGTGGCACATATCAAGGGTCATAAAATTTATTTATCTAAAAAGAACCATTTGAAAAGGATTCAAGGAATAGCATAATAGCCTTTCTGTAAGCCTGCAAACCCTTAAGATAACCAGATAAAATAATTTTTTTAACCAACTATCATTTGCTACACATACCATATATTCTAGTTTTAATCTTTGTTAAGGGACAACAAAAGTTCCTTGCATTGGTGGTTTAACTGTAGACTTGAATTTGAAAAATCAAGTCCTACATTAGTTCTACATATGACAACTTCAAACTGATTTGATAGAGAAGCAATTCCCTTTATTTATTATTTTCTTGAGCTTGTTATCTTCTAAGTTGCTAAAAAGGGGTTATTTTCAACATTGGATACTACCCTTGCAGCAGATGGAGTACCAGTGTTAGTAGAGATATATGAGCTTGGAGCAGGGGGGGCGGGAGGGGGACATCAACATTGACATTCCCATCTTTCTTTTGACCTTTACCTACTACCATAGCTGATTGTGCCATGATTTCTATGGAATGAATGAAGAAAATCACCATTGTTGAAGAAATGGAAAATATGGTTTACGAATTCACCTTCAAAATACATGGAATCCCATCAAATCTTGGTTTTACTATTCATCTGCACAATGTAAAATTTTGAGATATCTTTCCCCCTCTTTAGAAAGTGAGAAAAATTATTGATATTTTTTTTTGAGAATCTTATATGTTACTTTTCTACCCACATGTGTTGGACATGTGAGACACATCTAGGACATGTCTTTGACATGTGTTTAGTACGAGTCTTGTTTCAAGACATGTACTAAACATGTGTCGGACATGTTTCATAGTGCAACCATGCCAAAGACAGAATATGGATATGGAACCTCTAAAGGATGTGTCTTGTTGCTTATATTCTTAGTGTAGCACTCCACTTGAGTTTTTTTGTTGGCTTAACTAGCTTAGTGTTTACTTATGGACTTAATCCATGTATTATTGTTGGACTCCCTCACCTAATTATATATAAACGGAATATAGTGGCTTTGTTATAACTACGTTGTAACTTAGATTGATATTTGGTGTGATGCTAGCCAATGTTTTAAAGCTTGAACTCGGGCTTGGAACTGGTCAAGGGTGAGCCCCACACAAACCAGAATCGACATTGAGTTAGATCAATTTGAAATTAATGACTCGGTTTACTAAAAAATAGATAAGATATTATAAATTTAATGAAAAAAATAATAAAGATTCCAAACTATGATCCCAAACCATTAGATAAAAATATGCAAAGTCTACTTGTGTGTATGTCTGTATGGATTAGAACTTAATATATCAAAATGGCACCAAGTGCACTACATATAATAATCTGAAACAAAATGCAATATCAAGGAGGCTCTAAATAGCCTCTAGAGTCTTGAGGGCCCTTGAAATTTCAATTTGAAGTCGGAAGATAGGCTGTAGTATACCCTCCTAATCTTGCCTCCTAACTCCTAATTGAGATTCCAACAACCCATAAGAATTGCCAAGATCAGTCTAAAATTTAAGTCTATGACTCTATTATAAAAGCTCAAGCCTCCAAATGATCACAAATGATGAATGAGAGAAGTGACAACAAGTGTTGAGTATTGAATCCTGTGGGATGCATGTGAGAATATCCTTGATTGCTTGTGTGATACACATCGGAGAGATTGGGTTTGAATTTTGGTGCGATGCTGGCTTGTTTTGAAACTCCATGGATTTGATTGTAGAGCTTGGTGGGATTCCTTACTTGGCCTTTGTATTGTGGGCCACATTTTGTGGCAGTCACAAATGGACATACTAGATTTCAGAATGCATTGAAGAGTCCATGCTTGAGATGAGTTGGAAGGATATGTTGTACCAGCTTGGGATGAGCTAAGGTTTTGTACTTTATCTTCATTACTATGATAATATGAAGTGTACTACCATTGTTTTCATGAATTTGTGTTGCAAAAATGATTTTTCTCATGCATTGAGCAAGTTTTATGCTTGTTTTATTACAATGATTTATTAGGACATTGGGGCTGAAAGCTATGTTGTTTTAGCATGTTTAAAGAAAATTTCATATCAGATTTATTGTTGTTATGTTTCTGTTGTAATTGAAGTAGTATTTATATTTGTGTATTGAGATAGATATTTCCATAAGGGTTGCTAAAATGATCTATGCTTGGATCCTTTGTGGTGTCTACATTTTTTTTTATTTTGCCTACAAGTAGTGCTAGGAAAAGATGGTAGGGTTGGAACAAATCCTTCCAACAAGGTACCCATATGGATATGATACTTGTGAACTATGGATTCTGAATGATGGACTCCTTAATGTAGAGTCCATGTCATATAATATACATGAACCATTGATGCACAATGGAAAACTTTTCAATGTCAAGTTCATCCTAAATATATCCATAATCATATGCTGGAAGCTCATATTGATGTAGTATGGTTAACATGACATTCAAATTGAGTGTCCCCAAAAAATCCACTTAGCCATACAACATAAAAATTGAATTCCATTAAGGCATAAAATGGAATGACAACAAACATTGAGAAGATTCATTAAAGTTGTTGTTGTGATTGGGTCTGCATGGGGATGTCAGGATCATTTTTATCATTATTGAATGGCCTCTACCCATCATTTGTTGGTTCCATGTGATGTAGGAGTTACAACATCATCCCAACTAGCACAAGAGTCAAGAATTTATCATTTAATGAGGGTTGTAGGAGAGTTGTGTGGCTAATTTTGGTGACACTCTTGCCTCTCCTTCATGGCTCGGGTAGATCTATGTCATAGCTTCCCTCTCTCCATTGAGATTGCATGAATTGAGGAAGAGGGTTGAGAGACTTGGTAGGGGTTTCATTTCTTATGGTGCATGGATTTCCATCTCAATAATTTAAGAGTTGGAAAAATTGTACCATTTCCAGTTAAACTTATTGTGATTTATAGTGAGACATTAGCTCAAATAAACATGTTGCTGACCCATGAAAAAACTTTATTTGTTTTGGGCCTGGGCTTTAAATAAAATTTCATTCAATGTATTTCTATATTAAAAACAAAATTTCAATTGTAATGAGTTGTGACTCTGTGAGGCAAGTTGAAACTCGACAATTCAGTGTAATTGATCTCTTAACATGGCAGTATTTTATGAAAAGGGAGTGGAGAGGAGATGGATGCATGATTTTGAGACTTCCAAGTTCACTTGAAAAAAAAAACCAAAAAAGGTTCTTAAGGATTTCAATCTATTGACAGAACGAACACAAAGGATGCAGGGTTTCTAAGATCTAGTCTATGGCAAACAACAACCCAACCCAAGATGAAGGACCAAAAAAAGGTAGCATTTTTAGGTCCACCAAAGGTTTTCAACTTTCCACACTCTACAAATTTTGAAGATATAGGTATAATTTTTAGGCTTGAGTCTTTGAATTTTATTAAGTTGGGTGTCTAGAACATGTTTGTGTCACTACCACCTATTCCCATTGATTGAATTTTCAAGTCCTCCCATTAGTTAGGGGAGAATTGAATCTCTAACTTTAACAAGGAGTATGGAATAAGCTCTTTAATCCAATCAAAAACTATCTTGTCAAGGTTAGAGAGTTTTAAATCCTCCTTTAGCTTTTGGGTCGAAAGATCTAGCAATTGGTATGAGAGTCAAAACATCTCAACTAGTCTTAGCTTTGTCTACTGAAAAACCATAATGATTCGGTAGAGTCTTGCTTTCGTGTAATAGGATAGGAAAGTGTGACACTAGACTCATTGGTTTTAAAAGACATGCCAAATTTGAACCCTTGGACAAAGTTTTGAAGGGATCGATAAAATCCTGGAAAAAATTATATTAAGGAAAAGTTGGAAAAACAAAACATTCATTCCTATGATTTACCATGTTTTATTTCATCTTAATTACTTAGTTTGTTACTGAAATCCATTTTATAGTAATTATTCCCTCCATGAGATATTATCCTTTTCATCATGGAAACAACCATTTTCTTTTTGGATACACCATTTTGACTCACATGATTAAACTCAATGCGAGTTTCACAAATAATTTAAAGAAAGAAAAAAGGAGCAATACAGATTATTGTCTAGTATCAATGGGAGAAAAATGCATGTACCTATTTTAGAAAGAATATATACCTTCTCTTCTTCCCTTCTTCCGAAGCATAATGACACCTAAATAGTAAAAAAATTGTGGTGGATGCATAAAAACGAAGTCAAATCTCTATAATTGAATGCACACAAACTTTGTCTCTTAAGGAATGCACACATCTAGTTGTGTTATAAATACTTGCACACAATACCAATGCTTCCCAACAAAGTGAGATCTTTGTGATGAGATAAGTGAGGTGATATACAACTGGAAGGGTGAATATGTTTGTGTGTTTGTGACATGTGTCTGTTTTTATTCTTGTGTGCATTTCTCCTACTGACATAAAAATGTCTGACTAGCCAAGCACACTAAGCACAGATCCATATTAATCTGGACTCTTTTAATTTTAGAGGTTTGGACCTCATAGTTTTTTATCCCTCTTGGCACTTAATAGATTTAGGGTTTAGCTAATTAGACCTCATTGAAGTCTTCATTGTTTATTTTCATACTTGGCACATCCTTTAAGGACCATGTTATGATACTTAGCGCCTGAGGAGGTCAGTGCCCTATTGGCACTCAAATCAGGCCTTGTGGATAGCTTAGGAAAACTCTCAGACTGGAAATATAGAATCAATGGTATGTATGTGTCTCCTTGTTCATGGATTGGAATTACATGTAACAATGAGTCTAGGGTGGTGGCACTAGATCTGTTAAGAAAAAACCTCACTGGCACATTCTCAGTATCACAAGAAGTCTAGTTGCTTACCCACATATTGAGCTTCAATATTAGAGACAACCAGTTTCATGGGCCATTGTTAGAAGCCATTTTCAGGATTTACAGTCTAACAAGCTTTGACATAAGCTATAATTACTTCAATGGATCCTTCCCCGGGGGATTTTTAGGGTTGAATAACCTTGTGAACTTCACTGCTCAGAGAAATGATTTTACCGGGCCGTTCCATGGGAGTTTTCCGAGCTCGCTAATTTGCAGATGCTGAACTTTGCTGGGAGTTACTTCAATGGGAGCATTCCAAGACAATATGGTGAATTGTCCATACTGGAGTACTTGAGTTTGGCAGGAAATGTGATCAGTGGTTTAATCCTTCCAGAACTTGGGAAGTTGCAGCAGCTCAGGCATTTGGAGCTTGGGTCCAATATTTACAAGGGTGGGATTCTATGGCAATTGGGTAACATGTCAAAGATGGAGTTTATGCATATTTCAAATTCTAATTTAATCGGTCCTTTTCCTGTGGAACTGGGAAAGTTAAAAGAGGCTAGAGACAATGATACTATACAAGAACAAGCTTACTGGATTCATCCCATGGCAGTTGAGAAATATTGCAAACATGGAGTGATTGGATTTATCTCTTAACATGCTCACTGGAAAGATTCCTAAAGAGCTTTCAATGCTCAAAAATCTCACATTATTGAACCTAAATTGCAATAAAATCAGTGGAGGCATCCCCAAGGGAATTGCTGATCTTTCTAGTCTGCAAATTTTGTACATCTGGAAAATTCTCTGTCATGAAGCATTCCTGAACAATTGGGTAAAAATTCTAGGCTAGTAGAATTTGATGCATATACTAATCAATTAACAGGACCCATCCCCTCTGACCTGTGTGCAAGAAACAAATCAGAAAGGATTATCCTCTTCTCTAATCAATTAACTGGAGAAATCCCTCACAATATTACAAATTGTGCCCCTTTGTATAGGGTCCAGATGGCCCATAATAATATTAGTGGTCACATTCCTTTAGGCCTTGGAAATATCCAAACATAAATTACAGGGAGTTCCCTTGTAACAATTTTAGTGGGCCTATTCCTTCTGATCTCTTAAATTCACCTAGTTTGCAATTGCTTAATGTTTCTCATAATTCTCTCCAAGGCAACCTTCCTCCAAAATTCAAATATATGGTCTTCTCCGAGCCTGCAAATATTTTCAACATCTTTCTCAAATTTATCAGGCATGCTTCCATCCTTTGAACATTGGAATTCTATATACAACATTGAACTTTAGGGAAATAGCTTTTCAGGTAGTATTCCCAAAGACATTATCAATTGCCAAAATCTCTTGACCATTTCCTTGTGCCAAATCACTTGACTTCCATTGCAGCCATAATTGATCAGTATGAATTAATTAATTTAATTTTTATTTTTTCCTTGGTGTTTCACCACAGATATTTTAGTTCATTCATTTAAATAATACACTACAGATTATCTGATCTGAAACTAGTGCTATCATGGTGCTTTTAACGTTTGTCTATGGAACTAGTCAAGACTCATGGATGGTGAATTTTGACTTTTTGTGCTTCTCGTGGTACATATTTTAAATTTACTATCTACTGAGTTATTATTAAAATTCTGTTAAAATGTGCATACATATGGCAAGCAATAGAATTTGCAACATTGTTGTTGCACGCTGGTCATGTGGAAGAGTAAAGGCTGCAAAAGTCTTATGCTTACTTTGTCATTTGTTCTCTTATTTCTTTTGTCTGCAAACATTCTAAATTGGTTTAACAAGTTATTTTGGAATTGTCTAATAATATATTACATATGGGAATTTGTGAGTTTGCGCATTAAGATAGGACACCTGTTTTCACCTCATGAAGGACTTTGCCTGCAAAAACATGCCTCCATTTATACTTTTGGAGTAAATATTAGGGGATTGTTTGCAACCTGGAAAGGGATTATCCAAGGATGAGAAAGGAAAGTGAACAGCCTTTCAGCATTGGCTTGAAGTTGTAAGCTTATCATCATTCCCATAAACATCATTGACAGTTAATTCGAGTGTATGTTGTCTGTGAGGAACAATTCTTCAGTCCTTGTCTAATTTGAAATGTTTATTCGGTATGTATGCATATTGAGCCATGCCACCATTATGGGCATAAATTGCATTACCAGTATGATGAATGGTATAAAAATCCAACAACACAACCATTTTTCTATTGGTAAGCTTGGCTATTTCTTTTGGCATGAAAAGAACTATGTAGTCAACAATTGGTTGTATAGAAAGAAAAATTCTTAATTAGAGAAGTCCCATTTAATGAATGACCTTTTAAACCATGATTTAAATAGATTTTCCCATGCCTTGTATTTTTATCCCATGTAAGCTTACTTCTCATCCTGAAGTGTTATTAACTGTTTTATATAGAACTCATTCTAGAAGGTGATGATTAATAGATTAAGCTGCTATGGACAAAGCTCATTTTTATTTGTTAAATTGTTCTTGCTGATAACTTGATAAGTTATCGGCGATATTGAATGATGAAAATATTAATTTCATATTGTTAAGAATCTCTCCCTCTCTTTCCCTTTCTCTCTATAATATGTATTTCCCTAGTTAAAACAGAGAAAACCCACGAGAAGATGTATTGAATGACATTACTTTTGGATAAGTCAAATTTAACTTAATTAAAGTCATTATTACAGGCTTGATGTTGGAGATGGCAAAGATATTAATCTTGATGACCGACCAAGGTAAACATTGCAAAATCAACAAATTAAATACCTTAGCCCAGTAATATTTCTTAATTGATCTTCTCCTTACCTTGTCGAACTCCTGAAATACAACAGTAGTTAATGTTATCTGGATTTAGAACAATTCTAGTATTTTATTTGTCAAGGTGCATGTGGAGTAAACCTTCTGTGGGACACACATGTTCATTAGAGTGGGATTTATATCTACCATGTCATTTGTTTGAACTCATTATTCTTACAGTTTTTTATATTGCAGAATGAGAGAGAGCAATATGAAATTGTGATAAACAATGGTAAAATTGTGTACAAGCAAAATCAGCAGCCAGTTGACACACCTGAAGGTTCTAAGTAGGTATCTGTGATGAGCAAATATCACAACCTCTATGTTGGTCAGGTATTTGCTACATTTAAAGACATAATTCATGGATGTGTCTGAATTCAGAATATCTTTGGTTTTTTATACCATCCCTAATACTCTCTCTATTCTATTAAGATAGGACACCTATTTTCACCTCATGAAGGACTTTGCCTGCAAAAATATGCGTCCATTTATAATTTTGGAGTAAATATTAGGGGACTGTTTGCGGCCTGGAAAGGGATTATCCAAGGATGAGAAAGGAAAGTGAATAGACTTTCAGCATTGGCTTGAAGTTGTAAGCTTATCATCATTCCCAGAAACATCATTGACAGTTAATTCGAGTGTATGTTGTCCGTGAGGAACAGTTCTTCAGTCCTTGTCTAATTTGAAATGTTTATTCGGTATGTATGCATATTGATCCACACCACCATTATGGGCATAACTTGCATTACTAGTATGATGAATGGTATAAAAATCCAACAGCACAACAATTTTTCTATTAGTAAGCTTGGCTATTTCTTTTGGCATGAAAATAACTATGTAGTCAACAATTGGTTGTATAGAAAGAAAAATTCTTAATTAGAGAAGTCCCATTTAACGAATGACCTTTTAAACCATGATTTAAATAGATTTTCCTGTGCCCTGTATTTTTATTCCGTGTAAGCATACTGCTCATCTTGAAGTTTTATTAACTATTTTATATAGAACTCGTTCTAGAAGGTGACGATTAATAGATTAAGCTACTATGGACAAAGCTCATTTTTATTTGTTAAATTGTTCTTGCTGATAACTTGATAAGTTATTGGCAATATTGAATGATGAAAATGTTAATTTCATATTGTTAAGCATCTCTCTCTCTCTATAATATCTATTGCCCTAGTTAAAATAGAGAAAACCCACAAGAAGATGTATTGAATGACAGTGCTTTTGGATAAGTCAAATTTAACTTAATTAAAGTCATTATTACAGGCTTGATGTTGGAGATGGCAGGGATCTTAATCTTGATAACTTCCCAAGGTCAACATTGTAAAATCAACAAATTAAATACCTTAGCCCAGTAATATTTCTTAATTGATCTTCTCCTTACTTTATTGAACTCCTGAAATGCAATAGTAGTTAATGGTTATCTGGAGTTAGAACAATTCTGGTATTTTATTTGTCAAGGTGCATGTGGAGTAAAACTTCTATGGGACACACATGTTCATTAGAGGGGGATTTATATCTACCATATCAGTTGTTTGAATTCATTATTCTTACAGCTTTTTATATTGCAGAATGAGAGAGAGCAATATGAAGTTGTGATAAACAATGGTAAAATTGTGTACAAGCAAAATCAGTAGCCAGTTGACACACCTGAATGTTCTAAGTAGATATCTGTGATGAGAAAATATCACAAACTCTATGTTGGTAAGGTATTTTCTACATTTAAAGACATAATTCATGAATGTGGCTGAATTTAGAATATCTTTGGTTTTTTATGCCAGCCCTAATACTCTCTCTATTCTATTTCTAGTTTTGCATGAATTAAATTACCTGTCTATATTGGATCCCGATAAGAAAGTTTCCCATGGAAGTGCATTTTTTAACTTGATGTCATCTTTGTGTCTCTTCAAAAAAATAAAGGGAGATTTCAACATTCTAGCTTCTCAGCTGGGGCAGCTAGTTCAACAGCTAGAAGATTGATTGTGGACAATGGAATTCTCAAGGTGATGTGAAAAGTATTACTGAATTGATCATTTAGTGGACTTATATATTAATCAAGTTCATAGAGATGGATTCTTTAAACTTGTTGTCACAGGGTGTGGCAACCTTTGTATAGAGAGAGAATGATGATCGCCAGATGAGTGGAACCTCAGGACTCTACCCCAAAGTGTCACGCCAAGTAGGGTCCCATCTCTTTAGGTTTCTTGGATCCACTGAAAGTAGATCTAAACTAACCATGGGAGGTGTCCCTAGTCAAATGTTCCTAGATACTTGCTGGTGAAACCAATTTTCTCATAGTACTAACAACACCGATTTGTGGAGGATCGGGGCACTTTAAGGTTTAGTGAGAAGGAGAAAATGGTGCCCTGGGTGGATTCTCTCTAGGGGATAGCAGGGAAAATGAAAATGGAAACAAAATCCCCAACAGAAGTCAAACAAGCAACAAACAGATAGGAATGAATGCACAGGTCACTTGAGTAAAAATAAGGCACACAACTCAATAAATGTCAAGACTGGATCAAATTCAACACAAACCACTTAGATAACACACACGCACACATTTACTAAACAAAATTACTCCATCAATTACAATGCCTTTTGTTGCTTGGTGGAATCATTTCTTGACACATTTAAGGTCTTAGGCCAGGTGTTGTTTCTAATTGAGCAATCATAAATGGTTACTAGACTTAGATTTAGGTGGCTTCCCTAAAGGTTAATCTATGCAAAAAACTGGGACAGCTTGTGAAATAATTCTAGAAGATTAAAAATAATAGTGTCTTACAAGTTAGATGCTAGGAAAAAGATTCCAACTTCTAGATAGCTTAACTTTGGAATGATTTATGTTTTAATGAGTTCACAAAAATAGATTTATTTGGAAGATCTAGGGGTTGGATTGAGTTTAGAAGATATCCTAACATTAAATGGTCTGCTGCTAATAAAATATTAGATCTGAAGTAAACAGGGAAGAAAGCAAAACACACATGCATGGGGTTTAAACTATTAGGTTTGATAGGTCAGAGGTACTTCTGCATCAGGTACCTAGGTGCAAGGGTCCGAGAACAAGGGGGTTTTGTTAATGAGGTCCACACCAATGTCATTAGCTAATAAAACTAATGATCTCATTGCTATGGCAGATTATTCACTAGCAACAATGAATTTTACAACATTACTATAACTTTAAATTCATTTTTGCAGTAATGCCTCTAGCTCAACAAATTGTGTTCCATAATTTCTAATAAATATATAACTATAACTTCATTTTGCAGTAATTCCTCTTTCTCAACAAATTGCATTGCTCCATTCCTCAAGATCCTAAATGATGACTTCGGCGGTAATGAATTGATTCCTAATTTATGGTATTTGTTTTTGGAGACTAATTCACTTAAGGATAGCTTAATGTTGTTCTTAATGGGATTGATTGTGTTATGCTTAGTGGTGAAAGTGCAGCAGGGGCATATCCTGAGTTAACAGTGATGATTATGGCTCACATATGTATAGAAGTGGAATCTTCCTTGGACTATGGAGATATTTTGAAAGAATTAATAAGATCTACTCCTTTACCTATGAGCCCCCTAGAGAGTCTTGCATCTTCTACAATTCGAACTACAAACAAAGCAAAGGAAACATGTGGGAAACACTCATTGTGGTTCTAACTCATTATGGCACATACCAGTAGTACCAATTCTCTCTACCATTGTTTCCATCCTAACTACAGATTCATATGATGGGACATGTAGTGAGGAAAATCCTGCTAAGCACAGTCGTATATACAGAGGATTGATCCCACTTCTGGTAGAAGGATCAACAAAGGAAACTGATTCTGAATCTACAGAAGTGATTCTGGATGCTACTTTTAAAACAAGAATAAAAAGAGGTTTATGTAAGAAGGGTAATACAATTACATACAGAGAGGTAATCAACCAAAAGTTACAAAATAGGCAGCTACTGTAGCTACCCAAGATCTTGCAGTTCAAGGACATGCTTTGTTTAATATGAAGGATTGAAACAAGGTTAGATTTTAGAAAATATGATGTTTTAGTCCTCTACTTTTGTAAATATGTCAAGGAAATGACCAGATTAATGCTCCATGCAAATGTGTAATACCTATAGGAAGATCAAGAAAGACTAGTTCCACATAAACACAAATTTGAAGAGCCACGTCCAGAGCAAATTCAAGAAATTGAGGTTTGTAATGATTATTTATTGGTATGGTAGTTGATATGCTCTCTTATTTTTCTATTTTGTGGCATCTGATGCTATTTTGCATTGTAGAACGATATTATGAGGTATTTTAGAGAATATTTGCATAGAAGACTCTCAAGTCCGGACTTCAAAAAACAAGTAGATGGTATGGAAATGTTCCAAAAGGTAGCACTGGAATGATGCCTTATGAAAGTAATTTATAGTTAACCAAGTGGTTTACTCTTTTTTCATAGTTAATTTGTTTGGTGAGACGGCATATCCTAATATGCCATTGTTCCAAATTTATGCATTTTACAGGTTATTCCTTCTCATGGTAAATAAATGGTTGAAATTGTTGATATCGTTATGCGATGGACTGTTTTACGCTGGATTGTTGATATATTTCATGTTCCAAACTATCAAACATGCCTTCTTCAAGAAAAAAATCTTTCTAAATTGTAGGTAAGAAAATAATAATAATAATAACTTTCATGGTTGTTAATAAAGAATAATGCGAACTTGCTTGCCATCCATGGTTGTTAAGAAAACAATGCTAGTCTTCCAAGAATGTTCCAAAATTTGAATCTTAAAATTCTTTACTATAATTTTAGTTGCCCCAATTTGAATGGTTTTTTTAATAAGTTGTCTCATTTTGAATACATTTTTTAGTAAGTTGTTTAGACTAGAATATCAGAGAGTAGTTTGGAATAACAGACTGCAATATTATTTCTAAGATTGTGCTATATTATTTAACATGATTTAGTAAAAAGTAATCTCATACTAAAAATGAAAGGGCGAGGGAAACTAACAAACTAGTTAAATGGCAGATTTACAAAATTGATTTTTCCAAGGCCTATAGAAAGACTGAGTGGGAATTTTGTATCTTAGAAGCCTATTTCATTGATTTGTATGTATTCGATACTATTTTTGGCATGTGTAAGATGCATTTGACACAATGCCAATAAAAGCCATCAAATTCCAAGCTTGAGCTACTGCAAGCTGATCAATCCTCTATTCCATGTGTATTAAAGTTATTAATATATTTCTCATCTCTAGACAAGCCTGTTGTAGAAATTTAGGCCAGCAATAGATTAATTTTACCCACAACAATTATCAATTGATCATGCAAAGTTGCTAACAAGAGAGACTGAAAATGGAGATGTAACACAAAATTATATTAACTAAGTGTACAATAGCCAACCCTGTAATAACATAGGTTGCTGAATATATAGAATACATCAAGAGGTTGAATGCATAAGGAGGCATCCAAAACTAGCATAAAGCAGGCTTACTCAAAATAGGCAAATCCCCCATAGGTGTAAAAAGTTGATCCCAAATCTGTCATGGAGCTCACAAATTGGCAAGGGCACATGGGCAAGCTAAAGAGTAGTGGAATGGAATCTTATACATGCTTTTTCATGGAGAAAAGAGTGGAGGATGAATAGGACAAAAAAATAGTTCACCTCACCTAGTCTTGCTTTCCTATGTGCCTTAAAACACTGAAAAAGCAGGCAATAAAGCAGAAAAAGCAGAAGGGTGCCTAGGAGGCCAGGAATAAAGCAGATTTGATTCCTAAGGATTTCCCAAGCGCTACATGAGTCAAAGATGGCAAGTTTGACCTCTATGGATAGGCAATTAGCAACTTGCACAAGGTGGGACACATGAACTAGGCAAATAAGACAAAAATAAATGAATTAATGTGTAAGTGGGTAAACTATGGGTTGATTATTCTAACACCCCCCCTTAAGCCTGACTTTATGAGTAATAAATCAAAAATATAGGGACTAGAAACAAGGATTAGTCACCCTTTTACATACTGCAAGTCCATACAACCAAGGAAAGAGGAAAAACCAACTTGGGAAAATCCTCCCTTAAACATGGACTGTAAAACAAAATTGTAGAATCTTGTCTCCACTCATGCCTTTATAGCATGATCATAAATCCCCAGCAGTGATTTGAGATTGTTGAAGGTCTTCTCACAAAATGCTTTGGTGAAGATATCAACTACTTGTTCTGAAGAAGAACAGAAGAGTAGGTGAATGGTGCCATCATGCACAAGCTCTCTGATGTAGTGCATGTGAATCTCAATGTGTCTGGTTCTCTGCTTCTAAACTGGATCTTTGCAGATTTGAATAGTACTCTGGTTATCACAGTAGATGGTAGCTGAGTACTTAGGTTCGAAACCACACTCTCCAAGTAAACCCTGCAACCATAAACACTGAGTTGCTGCATTAACAACTCCTCTGTACTCAGCTTCTGTAGATGAGAGTGCAATGGCACTCTATTTCTTGCTTGACCAGCTGATTGGCCCTTTTGCAAGCATGAACACATAACCTGAAGTGGACTTTCTATCTATGCTATCACCTGACCAATCACTGTCAGTAAATCCAATCAAATCAAGATCAGATTTTTCCTTATAGAGGATTCCATGTGTCCTTGTTCCCTGAACAAAGTTAAGGATCCTTTTGGCTTCTTTCCAATGGATCTCAGGAGGCTGATCCATGACTCTAGAAGCCACACTTAATTCATAACAAATATCAGGTCGAGTATGTGTCAAATACAATAAACATCCAATCAATTTTCTATACAGTGTATTGTTTGCCATCGGTGGAGAATCATCTTCCTCCAGCTTCACTCCTGAAAGGAAAGGAGTTTTGCTTGCTTTAAAATA
>LPNX010104824.1:128805-169322 GCA_001517045.1 Pseudotsuga menziesii | reverse complement strand
AAAACTTCAGACTTGTGTTTCATGAAGTGAACCCAACAATACCTGGAAAAATAATCAATAAAGGTCAATGCATATTTGGCCTGACTCATGGACATATGATGGAATGGACCAGCAACATCACTGTGAATCAGCTCGAGGGGTGCAGAGGTTCTCTCATGACTAGCTTTCTCAAATTTGTGCTCTGGGTGTTTTCCTAGGATACAGCCTTGGCAGAATCCTTTGGAAAATTTTATCTTGGGAAACCCTACGACCATTTATTTCTCACTAAGATCAGACAGATATTTGTAATTTAGATGGCCAAATATTTCATGCCATAGCTTGCTAGCTTCATTAGCATGGATAAGAAGAGCAGAGGGGTTTGAGTAAGGTAGGAAGTGTGAAAACATGTATACCTTTTGAGCATGATTCGCTACTCCTTTTACAATGACTCTACCACTTGAGATTTCTGTGATCTCAACTTCATTGGGGGAGAATATGACCTTCTTAGGAGACCCATTATGGGTCATCTGGTACACGGACAGGAGGTTGGAGGCGAGACCAGGGACATATAGCACATTGCTGAACTGACCATGATCAAGATCTATCCTTCCTTTGCCTTTACTTTCAGTGAGAGAGTCATCTACCAGTACAATAAATGGTCCTTTCGACATATCCAGTGAGGAGAAGGCCTCCTTAGTCGAAACCATGTGTCTTGAAGCTCTAGAATCTATGATAAAACTGGGTGAGCTTGATGTGCCAGCAACTAGAGCATGAACTCTCTCTTTGTCATTTGAACTTGATCCTCCTTCTCTCTTCTTTGAGCTTTCTGGAAGGGAGATTCCATTCTTCTCCAGGAGATTGTTTAGCATATCAATCTGCTTTTTCATACAAGAGCTTTCAGTGTGATTGCCCTTCAAACAGTATGAGAACTTGTTCATTTCACCTTTGTTTTTCTTCTTCTGGGTATTTTTCTTGGGACCTTGTTGATCTTCTGGAGACTGATTCTTGTCTCTCCTTTGCTCAGGTGGCTTTTTAGCTTTCTTTTTGTTTTTTGAATCCACCCTCGAATCTCAGAAATATTCTCCCATACTTGATCTAGTGAAGTTAATCCATCGAGATGGAAAAGGAGGTCTCGGGAAATACTGAGACATAGGAGGCCATAGGCCTCATCTCTCCGATTGTGCCATTTGATCTTCTCTGTAGCTACATTGGGCTTTGATTTTGTTGCCATAGTCACCCTATAGAGGCCTTTCACTCTCAACAATATCTCCATCTCTACTTTCCATTCAAATAAATTGAAAGGAATCAAGATAGTTTTCTGTGAATCCATAGCTTTAGAAAATCTGTCCCGGCTGTCAATAGAAGGATCCCAATCTTGATGTTGAACCTGCAAAACAATTTTTGAAGGAGAGTAACAACCTACAATGGCTCTGATACCATGTAGAAATTCAGGCCAGCAATAGATTATATTTACCCACAACAATTATCAATTGATCATGCAAAATTGCTAACAAGAGAGACTGAAAATGGAGCTGTAACACAAAATTATATTAACTGAGTGTACAATAGCCGACCCTGTAATAAAATAGGTTTTTGAATATATAGAATACATCAATAGGTCGAATGCATAAGGAGGCATCCAAAACTAGCATAAAGTAGGCTTACTCAAAATAGGCAAATCCCCCATAGGTGTAAAAAGCTGATCCCAAATCTGACATGGAGCTCACGAATTGGCAAGGGCACATGGGAAAGCTAAAGAGTAGTGGAATGGCAGCTCATACATGCTTTTTCATGTAGAAAAGAGTGGAGGATGAAGAGGACAAAAAACTAGTTCACCTCACCTAGTCTTGCTTTCCTATGTGCCTTAAAACACTGAAAAAGCAGGCAATAAAGCGAAAAAAGTAGAAGAGAACCTAGGAGGCCAGGAATGAAGCAGATTTGATTCTTAAGGATTTCCCAAGTGCTACATGAGTCAAATATGGCAAGTTTGACCTCTATGGATAGGCAATTAGCAACTTGCACAAGGTGGGACACATGAACTAGGCAAATAAGACAAACATAAATGAATTAATGTCTAAGTGGGTAAACTATGGGTTGATTATTCTAACACCTGTAAGAAACCTGTAATAGAAACTTTTTTTCTATTGAAAATAAGATATCCATAATCAAAAAAATTGTCTTCTCTTAATTCGGGCAATAGAATACATTTTGGAAATGTAGGTTGCAGATTCAAATCAATTTTTGTCAATATAATGATGGCTACAGTGCTTTGATCATGTTACAACTGTGGGCAATTCAAATCTAAATGCTATATAGCAATTTCCAATAAAATATTTAAATTCTTCAAAGGTAATGTATGCTACTAGTAACCAATCATATCCTAGTCTGCCCCTTTCCTTCATAAGAAAATTGAAACCAATTTCTCTCATCTTAAAACCCTAAGATACAATACATTTGACTACTTACATCAATCGCAAAAGCTACTTCTGAATCATGCATTGCAAAGGTAGATAGGGCCTAGGCTGTAATCTAGAAAAGAGGAAATAAAAAAGTGCTGAACAATATCCATGCTCAACTTTCTGTTTGTGCTTTCCAATGCTTCAATTGAATTATCCAAAACCATAACCATCCTATTTAACAATCTGCAGAGCTATGTCGATCATTTAGTTCTAAGATTCTGGTTAATATATGCTTCTTCCTTTCCATCTGGAGATGTAGATACAACAAATAACTCCTTGATAACCTCCAAAGGAAATCCCTTGGTCTCTATAACCTTAAGGAAGATAAATATCTAGGAAACTGCACTCATAATATAGAAAAATCCAAAAACACCTAGTGTTCCCAAGCCCTTGTTCATGGTAGGAAACAGGAATATGATAAGCATGTTTGCAGTCCATGTTATTATAACACACAGAGCTAAGAAAATTCCTCTAACTCTTGTTGGAAATATTTCTAAACAAAAAAGGTTTGCGACTGCACCAAATCCCATATTGAAGGCACAAAAGAATACCATCAGGCCCATAACCGAGATACCTCCTTGGACAATCTCGATTGAAGAAATTTATTTACCAAAGCAATTGTAAGGAATGTAATGAATAGAAGTGGTGTGGTAGATAGGAGTATTTACTTGCACCCACATAAAATAATGGCCGAAGTACAGTTAATAACCTTCAAATAACCAGAAGAGGGAGATCATTCATACTACATATCTATGTTACCAGAAAAGAAAATTGGAAAACCCAAAAAGGACAAATTCAGGTTTCTGATATCTATGTTGCATTTCTTTCAAGTTCTCATCCAGAAATGGGAAATAGATTCCAGCAACAGGTTTCTAGAGTGGTTCAGTTTTGGGATGATTTCTTCTAGAAGTGCCCCCCTTAAAAGCAGTTTCTGATGACATAGAAGCACATTATACAATGCCTAGAGATGTCGAATGATTAAACGATTCATCAACCATTTCCTTGAGTCTATTTGCACCTTTCCCAAAACACTAGAAATTTCTAGGATGGAAATGAAATAAACCAAGTAGATGATAGAGATATGCACCAATACAAGATGTCATTCTTGTATACATATGATTTAAATTTACATGAAAAGATGTGGTCTATTTAGCATCAGTGTCACCTTCTTCCAGCATGGTCCATTAGAAACATTGCAAGCACTATAAAGGGCAACATTGGAAGACAGGTAACTGCACTTTCCAAAAGAGAAGCTGAATCTACCTTAAGGATTTCTTGAACTAAAAAGGTGTCAACTCCAGATTGTTTGAGTATTTGAGGCGTGAAGTAAAGGACTTCACCAATACCATAAATCTGCACAAAAACAAGTCTTCACTTAGATATACATTATACATAACCAATAGTATGTTGTAAGACCAAAAACAGTACCAAGTACTGCCAATAGTAGTACCGGTAATAGTATAACCAGTAAATACGAGTAAAAATAACCAATATAGTAATAGAGGACAATGTACATGGATTTGCATTGCATTGAAGTCAGGTTGGCTTTCTGGCTTGCTATTACCAATAGCTTTCTCTTCTTACATCAACCAGGGACTGGTTATTTATCATGTATAGAATTTATTTCTTCCAAAAATGATGGTGTGATCTACAAATCCTATGACAACTAACAAAGTGAAAATGATAGGACATGCTAGATTCATGTTAGCTTCAGAACCACATATAAATTTACTGAATGGCATGCGATAATTTTCTCGGTGTTAAAATTTAATGCATTTTGAAAACTTATTAATGAGTACCTTGCTAATGTGGTTTCAACCTCTTTTCCTCAGTTGTGGGCTCCATACCTCACAAGCATGAAGAAGAGAAGGTGCCAATAGGTTATAAGAGGTAGATCTTAGTTCTCATATTTTAAAACTGTAGATGGAGTATCCTAGAAATAACTTCTGCTCATCTTAAACTTTGTTTCTATTGCATAATTCACATATGTTTTTTTCCTAATATGTTTTAAGAGTGGCCTGTCTTCTGTCTCACTGTAAAATTTGTGATCCAGTTGTCATCCTGCTGATATTATTGTTGCTATTCCAACCAGTTTCCTATTTTTATGGTATGGTGGTTGAAGTTCTGGATTGAGATTGGATAATAACAATTTTCTTGTCTTGTGGAGGACTTATGCGTTAAACAAAACTTCCCTGGATTTGTCTTTAGGTAGTATTTTTACATTTGATCTAGTGGAAATTTGGAGATTCCCGAATTGAATGGCCATTTGATGCTGCCATCTGGCCACCCTGTCCACTATGATTTTGAAATGACATTTTTCTAGTCTTCCTAGTTAAAAAAATATCTGGTCGAAAGATGTGTAGGTGTCCAAAGACAATTCCACAGGATATTATTAAAGTTGAGTTTGTGGCACATCCTATGCATCTCGATTCTATTTTCAGATTGGTTTCCTTTCTCCACAGAGTTAGATCTCTTGGAGACTAACCTTCAGGACGAGACCAATATCCTTTCTTGACACTTTATTCTTCTTAGGAGATTGCTTCTACTTCTGCAGACCTACACCCTAGAGGAAAATGATGTTGATTCTTTGAGGCATCTTTTCTCCTTTGGTATGTTGATCTAAACATTAAAATATATTATTTTTCCTACTTGGTTTTTTGAAAATATCACCTAGGCATTGATCTTGTTGCCATTCTTCAGGATGATCTATCTCTATGTTACAAAATAGTGCAATCTAAATTTGTGATTTCATTTTTTCTTTTGGAGTAGTTACTTGTTTCACTCTTTTCTAAGAAATTTGATTGGTTCAAAATCCTCAGTGAGTGCATGCAAAGGTACATCTAAGAGGAATTATTTTCCATGTCTTGAATACATTTAAATTTAATCTACAACTCTTATGAATGAATATAAATAGTTGGATTCATATTTTTATACCCAGCATGCTTCTTATGAATGAATATAAATAGTTGGATTCATATAAATAGTTGAATAGTGATGCAGGCCACATTGGATCATTCTATGTATAAGGTTTTATTTAGACTTACAGAAATCAATATAGACTCTAGAGTGAGTTCTGCATTTTTGAATAACAAAAATTGGCTTCTTGTTTCAGTTTATTTTTTTCATTCATTCCCTTGTCATTGCTGCCAAACAAATTGACCAGTAGCTTGATTGGCATCCTCTTGATTAGGTAAGTGATACTGTACTACCTTTCGATGTTTTCTCTAAATTATTTGTGTTTTGCACTGCCACTTTGTATTGACTGTAGCTTGTGTTCTGTTTTATGATATTTTTTACAGGAAATACACAAGACTCCAATGGGAAACCCATGTTTCAAGCAGGAAAGACCAAGGTTGGAGACACAGTTAACATAATTGTTAAAATCTTCTCGATTGTGGTAGGTCACCATGTCCTACTTTCAGTGTCTTGTTAGTATTATGCTTGAATGGATATTTTGTATAAAATCAACTGCCATTGTTTACAAAAATGTTGAGTAGTGTCATGTCCAATGATTATATGAAAATGTACATAAGAGAAATACTAATGGAAGTATTTGTTTATAGGTTTCCATTGTCGTTGTTGCAGTTCCAAAAGGATTTCCATTGGCAGTCACCTTGAAGTACGATTAATTGCAAAAGTTTTTCTAGATGTAGCTTATTCAGATTAATATCTAGTGACTCTCTATGATTTATTTGAGAGTGGTGTTTCGCTTCTTAACATGTTTTTTTGTCATTTTATTGATAGTTTATCTTATTCAATGAAGAAGATGATGTCAAACAAGGCTTTGGTTAGTATCTGATTTACAATAATTTATTACTATGCATGGATGGGTGATTGATCTTTCAACATATAAAAATTCACCCCATTCTAGGTACAAAGGTTGTCAGAATGTGAGACTATGGGTTCTGCTACAAATATTTGTAGTGACAAAACATGGGCACTGACCTTGAATCAGGTTGGCCTTTCTCATTGGTTTATATCTATGGGCATGATTTCTTCTTATAAGTGTGTTGGGCTATGATAAAACATGGCATTTCCCCATTGTTATATGATTCAACATTCTTGTTAATTGCATGTGAAGCTTAACCCTGTTACATAACACGTCATATTTGGATTCCAGATGATAGTTGTTAGGGCATGGGTTGTTGGCAGGCTCAGGGACCCACCAGACAGTTCAGAAAGTTTCCCTTCTATTGTACGTTTCCTTCTTATTGAGGGTATCTCCCAGAATACCACAGGGAGTGTCTTTAAACTTGAGGTAAAACATTAGAATCTTTCCAAGTACAGTATGAATAGAAACTTGGAAATAAATTTCTAATCGCTCAATTCAAGTGTTTTGTATAGAAAAAAGAAAAGCAATTGGAGGCTAAGATATTGAACATTATAAATAATTTTATTCATTGTTTTTGTATTTTACAGTTCATTGTTTTTTTACTGATATTTTTTTACTGGATTTTGCAGGAATGAAATTAACTAAGTGAGCCATTGAGTATGAAGAGCCTATTGCTAAGGATTTGCCATTGAGTATGAAGAGTCTGCTGCTGAGGCTTTCAAGCTACTAAGTATGGGTTAATTGAAACTGCTGCAGGATCTAAGTATGGCTTAGCAGCCAAGTACAAATGGGATGGTTTAGTCATTGTAATATTTTGAAAAGTCATAGATGTACCAGATGATTTTCATGTAAATTTATATGGAGATAGTTTTTGAGAAAACTCATATTTATTGTAATACTTGACATTTCATATAATATAATTTGCGCGATTTAAAGCTTATATGGTTGTACTTTATATTATTTATTAGTGTTGTAATTAACTAATTAATATGGCATTGCATAATTCACATGTGTATTATATGATGATAACTAATGTATGGTTTCTTTAATTTAAACATAATATCATATTAAAAATTTATATTGATTAATAATGGACACCATTAAAACTACTAAAATATAATCACCACACATAAAACGACTAAATTAGTGACCAATAAATGAGATTAATGACCAAAATTCACATATAAAATGACAAAAAATTGAGAGATACTTGAACAAACAATGAGATATAAATGACCAAAAGAATGACCAAAATTTGCATTATAATGACCAAAAAGCAGTTTTGGTGGCTAATTTATAGTCTTTTATTATGCGACCAAATGTGGTCATATTCTAGTTTGTCATGTTGTCATTAATTTGGTCATAAATGTGGTCATATATTTGGTCATTGATTCAAATATTGACCAAATTAATGACCAAGTATATGACCAAATTAATGGCCAACTAACAAGCTATAAATGACCAAAATAAAATGACCAATTTTCGTCGCGTAATAAAAGACCGTAAATTAGCCACCAGCGATCGCCAAACCAAAAGTGGTCATTGATATGCGGATTTTGGTCATTTTTTTGGTCATTAATCTCTCATTTTCCACTAGCGATGGGATCGTAACAAGGTTAGACAGATGTATTCGTTTTTCCTCATTCCCATGCTATTATTATTCTTTTGATTATTTCTTTTGAATGAAATTTGTCTTCTGATTCTTCCTTGATTGCTTCTTCCACTTTTAGAATTTGGTATGGGTTCTTCCATCCATAATGTCCTTTTTTGTGAGTGATAAAATTGTTTCAAGCTCATGGACGAAGAAGAACCTCTCTTATATTTGTTGATTATTCCTTCAGCATTATTTCTTTGATGTAGATTGTATGTCTTGGAATTTTGACTGTTTAATATAATATTTTTCGTTTTTGATTTGTAGAAGGGGACCATTTTGAATGCCATACATCTATCATCCCTGCTTCCTTTCCATGGGTTTATCGTAGTAGGCTTCCTAAGATAGATATTAGTGTGAGAATGGATGGAACCCCAAGATAGTACTCTAGACCTCATGAGCCTTATTTATTTTACAGGGTTTATAATGACTCCAATGTGGACTTAAAATTACCTTACCTTTCTATAATCTATCAATAATGAAATAATCTCATATTCGATCAAATTTTACCACACATGTTTTCCCAAAAGCAGCTCTTGACTTTCAAAGACCTTTGAGATTATTTAGATTCCTATATTTCCAAGTGTCAAATATTGAGTTGCCTTATTATAAGCAAATAAAAAGCAAAAATGTGAATCAAAGTAAATCAGAAATCAAAAAACAGACTAGAAAAAATCAAGAAAGAAAATAAAGGTTTTATTTATGTACAAAAGTGCTCCAAACTCTTTAGGTAAAGTATTGTTTGAGAACAACTTCATTTACAGGAAGAATTTCTTCATGTCCTTGTAAATATTGCAACTTGTAACTTGAAGGGACAAGCTTCTCAGTAATTTGATAGGGGCCAACCCATAGATGTTGAAATTTTATGTGTTTTCCCTTCTCATCATGCAAGTGATCCCACTTTAATACTAAGTCTCCTACTTCCAAGTTCCCCTTCCCATATTTTCATTTTTCAAACCATATCTTGACAATGTCTGGATGCTGGTTAAATTTATCCTTGGACTTTTGTCTTGATTCTTCAAGTTTCAACAGAGTATTAATTCATGCTTTTAATATTTCACTGTCAGATCCTATTGAGGCTTGAGCTAATTGCAAAGATGGGGGAAGAATGTTTGAGATTAAAATGGCTTCCTTCCCATAGACCAAAGTATAGGGGAAACTCCTAAGGAATTATTTGGGGTGACCCTATCTTCCCATAGTGCATTAGGAAGGGCTATGTTCTAGTTTCTTTAACTCTCAATAACAATTTTTAAAAAAATTCGAATGAGATTTTTAATGGTTGATTATGCTAACCCATTTCCCTATGGATAATAATTTTCTAAATAATGCAATTTTATTCCCTTTTCACAAGCAAGTTCAGTTGTCTTTCTAGATGAGACATAAGATGCATTATAAAAAACAAGATAAATTGGAACCCCAAACCTAGTTATGATGTTCTCTTGTCGAAAGTTGATGACAGCATCCTCATTCACTTTGTGCAACCAAACCGCCTCCACACATCATGTGAAATAATCTGTAGTCCTAAGGATATACCCATGTTTTAGTTAAGAGTTGGGGTTAATTTCTCCAATAATATATATGCCCCATAGTTAAAATGGTTCTGAAATAATAACGGGCTGTAATGGTCTGACTGCTTTCGACAATTTGCCACCACTCCATTGAAACACATCACACTTCCATGTGTAAGCATGGGAATATTTGAATTGAGTTGGCCAATAATACCCATCTATGAGTATCTTATGATGTATGGTATCTCCAGAGAAATTTCCTCCCACAGGACCGTCATGCAATTCTTTGACTACTTTGGATGCATCCTCTTTCTCAAGACATCTAAGAAAAACTCTATCATAGTTATTCTTGAAAAGTAATCCATTAATTATCTGATAAAAGGCTGACTTCAATCGAAGTGCCCTTCTTTGCTTGAAGTTCCAAAGTTCCGATATATCTCCTTGCTGAAGATAATGCAACAACTATATGTACCATGATTTGGGAATAGTGAAAATGGGACATACATCAACTAAGTTTAATTCAGCTTCGTCCTGCTAATCATAATCTTCATTAGCATGAGTTTCCACAAACAAATTGAACAACCCTTGACCTTTAATGATAGTAGTTGGCTTGAATTCCAAATCATATTCTTGCAGTGCTATCACCCAGTTTCCTCTTCTCTCACCCAATTGTTTTTGTACAAAGAGGGACCTGACAGCTGGATGAGGAATGTTAACTTTTGTTCTATTCTTCAAAATATAAGGCCTGAATTGTTGTACTGACTTGAATACCGCATACGCATGTTTGTCTACAGTTGGGTAATTTAATTCATCCCCTTGTAATCCAATGCTCATAAATTATATTAGATATTCATGTCCCAATTCTCCTTTCTGAGTGAGAATTGTTGTGCAAGAGTTATCTGAAGGAAAGGTGTATACAATAACATCCTTTTCAAAATCCGGACTCCTTAAAGAAGGCGCATGAGCTATTATTATTTTTATGTCTTTAAAAGCGACCTTCTCAATATCTATCCACTTGAATTGTACGTTTTGCTTCACCATTTGCTAAAAAGGTTTTAAAATTTGTGCGAAATCGAGTACAAAACTTCGAACAAAATTTATTGTGCCCATAAATAAATGCATACCATTTTTATTATGGGGTAAGGGAATCTGAGATATAACTTCAACTCTCTCCGAGTCTATTGAGACTCACTTCTTTGAGATTATGTGACCCAACAGTTTTCCTTCCAAAACCGTGAAAATGATTTTCTTTGAATTTAAGGAGATGCCATATTTTCTATAAAGGCCAAAAATCTATTTTAGGTGAAAAGGCAGGTTTTCTTTCTTTTTGGAGAAATTTTTTGTCACGTACCCATACCCCATTATCATGCAGATTTTTTTTTTATCGAGAACGTTTACTGTTAATCAAAACAAAGGGCATGGTCGCGAACCACATCTCAATATTTCCAAAACTGTCACACTCCCTCCCATCTTCCATTTATCAAGTCAATGATCTGTAGGGAAAGATCTCAGAGGAGATCAGACGACGGAGAGAAAATACGATGAAAATCGACGATCTCAAATGGTCCTATAGACTAGAACCAAATCAATGGTGCAGATACCCCGAATTGCGAGTTCAGAAGTTATGAGAATGGAAATCTCACTTCCCACAACCTACATCCTTCATTGGGAATAGATCAATGGCGAACAATCATCCCGCGAAGATTGACGGTGTAGAAACCTGAACTTGCGGGGTGGGGAATTGTGAAAATATCAACACCACAATCTCGCATCCCACAAGTTGTGGAGGGAAAAATTGCGGAAACCACAATTTGCAAACCATCATCCCACATCCAGCATCTTGCAGACTGCGCAAATGGGGATTTCTAGTAGAAAACCCAACTTTTTTTCATTGAATTCTTGGATCGATCTGATCATTCAAGCCATTACCAATCTAGCTAATCTAACCTACAACTTAGTCCAAAATGCATTGATGGAATACATACATAGATTCCTATAATTGAAGTCATTCAAAGGAACAATGCATCAATTTAACACAACAACATGTTCATCACATTCCATCAAGCAATTTACAATACAAGAATACAACTGCAGAGAATAACATAGACAAGAACACTTATCTTGAATAGAACTTGTCCCGCAACCAGATATGTCGCTGCAACGTTCCACTCAACCATAGGCCAATGTGCTCTTAATCTCTCAGCAACACTGCCACCCCTGAGCTGGGCTTGATCTTCCCCAAGGAATAAGGAACACTAACATGCTTCACCCATAGCCAAGGATACAATTAAAAGTGAGTCAAGCCAAAACCATTGGGTTTATCAGACTTACATAGGTAGTGGTTTACACTTCACCAAATTAAAATGAAACACAACCAAGCCAACATATGGGTTTGTCATGATACTAGCCAAGCCATCCTTCCAATTGGGTTTATCAAGCTGTCAAGAAGGTGGAAAGATTGACTGCTAAGCTAGTGGGCTCAACCCCAAAGTTATGAAAAGCCACACTGAATCTAGCCGTATTTCAAAACAATTACACACCCAACACAAGGAAGCATTCCCTTCTCTGCCACACAGTCCCTCAGGCCATGACTTCCCTTCCAGTGCTATTCAGGGCATGCACAGAAGAAAACTAGGCTTTTAGATTGGTCTGTGAGTTTCTTTGACACACCAGGTTTATCAAGCAAGTCAAGAATCTATTTCCATTCCTTCAATCAAATCAAATGCCAAACATGGATGCACACATAGGGATATCTTTCCTGGGATTTAACAAAACGTAGCAGATGCCAAGTATTACATACACACAGAAATTTACAATTTCTGAACATTGTCAGTGCCAGACTAATTGCTGCAGAAATTCCAAAACGAAAACGTTGTCGGTATTTCAAAAGAAAGGAACAAAATCAAATTCAAGGCATTCCTGTTCAGGAAAACAACTAACCCACTGGAGAAAACATGAACAGAACAAACCCACATAGGAAAAACCAAAATGTTAAAGGGAAAAGATCTCCAGATAGAAGAAAAATCATGATGGTTTAGACTCAGAGTAGTTTTTGCTTACTGGCTGCTGTGTGAATGCAGAATTGGTTTTCCAAAAAAAATTTGTTCAGTCCAAATCATCAGGGTAGCTGAAAAGCTACCGCATGAGGGAAAGGTGGTCGTTTTTTGGTGTTTTCTTGCCCAAGAAATTCAAAAAACGTTTTTATAGAATTGGTGCTCTTCCCAATTCAAATTTCCCCACTCTCTCAATCCCCACTCCCTCATCCTTGGGAAAAATCATGCCCCCATCTCATTTAGTTGCGTTGACATGGATGGCTATGGGTTTTTAATTAAAATTCACTATTTCAACATAATGTCCAGCTTTTTAGTGTTCAGCTATCATAAAGAAAAATACCATCAGGTACACCTTAATTGCTGAAACATAAATACGAAATCGATGGTGGGTATTTTTCCTAGCTCCACACCATGATTATTTACATCAGTTATTTAAATGCAATAGGGTAAAAACTAGGGTAGTACATTCCCCTCCCCCTTCAACAACATTGACCTCAGTGATTTAGAACATTCAACAAAAATGCTTGTTGGTACTGCCCTCAGTAATTTGTAGATTCAAACAAAAATAGATGTTCCCATCGCATGGCATCCTCCAGCTCCCACGTAGCTTCTTCAGGACTGTAGTGCTCCCATTGCACCTTCACCTATCCTATTGCTCAGTTCTGGAGCACTGTGACCTTCCTGGCGAGGATACGCATAGGCTCCATTTGGAACTCTCCTTCTAGTTCCACCTAAATCACATCCCAATTTATTACATGGTTAGGATCATGTACATACTTCTTAAGCAAAGAACCATGAAAAACATTATGAGCTCTAGTGCTAGAAGGTAATGCAAGTCTATATGCAACTGGGCCTATTCTTTCAAGCACTTCAAATGGCCCATAGTATCTAGGTGACAACTTGGCACAACTTCCAAGCTTCAAGGAACTCTTCTTTTCCCTCACTGTGAGGTAAACATTATCCCCAACGCTAAACTCTTTGTTCACCCTATGCTTATCTGCATAAGTTTTCTGTATGTCCTAGGCTGCCTTCAAATTTTGCCTGGTCTTTACAACTTCCTACTCCATCTCCTTGAGAAATTCTAGACCAAGCACAACCCTATTCATTGGATTATCCTAATTCACTGGTGTTCTGCACCTCCTAACATACAGATCTTCATATGGACTCATCCCCAAGGATGCCTACTACCCATTGTTATAAGAAAACTCTACCAAGTGTAAATAATTTTCCCACTTGGTTGGTTTGTCCATCACATCCATACGAAGCATATCTTCCAATACCTTGTTAACTCTCTCGATCTATCCATCAGTCTGAGGATGGTAGGTCATGCTGAAATTCAACTGTGTACCCAAATCTACAAACAACCCCTTCCAAAAATTGGAAGTGAACTTGACATCTCTGTCAGAGACCATTTCCATAGGAAATCCATGCAGTTTGAAAATATCCTTTGTGAATATCTTCGCAATGTCATCAGTCTTATGCGTAGACTTAACTCGTATAAAATGTGCTTCCTTTGTCAACTTGTCCACCACAACCATGATGGAATCATGTTGTTTCCAATTCATCAGCAATCCTGTAATAAAAACCATGGAAATAAATTCCTATTTCCATTCTGGAACCAATAAAGGCTGCAACAAACCTATTAGGTGTTGATGTTCAACCTTCACTTGCTGACACTTCATGTACCTTGAAATATATTCAGCCATGTTGTCTTTCATTCCTAGCCAAAAGTACTACTTCCTAGTTGTAGAAATCGTCTTATCATATCCTGGGTGACCATAATATGAAGCTTGATGGATCTCATCCATAACAATCCTCCTCAAATCTGCTACAATTGGAATACAAATTTTGTTCTTTTAAGTAAGAAGTCCAACTTCTTCCAATTTATATCCCTCATACTTATTTTCAAGGATTTGCTACTACAACTTGTCCTTGACCTATGCATACAATTCATCTTCATCAACACGATTAGCAATCTGCTGCCTCAAATCTGATTGGCAAATACTAAGAGATACCACAAGCATTTCTTGCACCTTCCTGCTGAGTGCATCAATTACCTTATTCTCTTTTCCTTTTATGTGCTTGATTTCAAAATCAAACTCACATAAAAACTCCAACCATATCACTTTCCTAGCATTCAGAGTAGGATGATCAAACAAATACTTCATACCACAATGGTATGTCATTAGCTCAAATATTATTCCCATCAAGTAATGTCTCCACATCTTGAGAGCATGTACTATGGCTGCAAGTTCTAGATCATGAGTGGCATAGTTCTTTTCATGCTCCTTTAATTTTCTTCACTCATAACATATCATGTGGTTGTCTTGCATAAGAAATCATCCAAGTTCTTGACCACATGCACCTATACATACCACAAAATATTTCTATGGGTCTGCAACTTTTAAGACCGGTGCACATGTGAGAAGATACTTCAACCACTAGAAACTTTCTTCACACTTTGAGGACCATTCTAACTTTATCCCCTTCCTTTTCAAAGAACTGATAGCATGTGCAACCTTGGAGAATGCTTTAATGAATCTCCTATAATATCCTGCAAGCCCCATAAAATATCTTACCTCTATGACATTCTTTGGAGTAGGCCAATTCTTAATAGCTTCAATTTTATTAGGGTCTACAGATATACCCTCCTCTGAAATAATTTGACCCAAGTACTGAATTCTATCCCTATAGAAGTCACACGTGCTCATCTTTTCATACAGCTGATGTTCTCTGAGCAATTTCAATGTTAGTCTCAAATGTTCTTCATGCTCTCCTTTACTCTTAGAATAAACAAGAATATCATCAAGGAAAACAAGAAAAAATTTGTCCAAATACCTACTGAAGAAACTATTCATAAGGAACATAAATGTTGCTGGTGCATTTGAAAGACCAAATGGTACCACTGCAAACTCATAATGTCCATACCTTGTCCTGAAGGTTTTCTTATGAATGTCTTTGTCCTTGATTCTCACCTGATGGTACCCAGACCTCAAGTAAATCTTGGAAAATATGTTTTCTCCTTTCATTTGATCAAAGAGGTCATCAATTCTTTGAAAGGGATATTTGTTCTTCACTGTGACTTTATTCAGCTTCATGTAATCAATACACAATATGAGTGTACCATATTTCTTCTTTACAAATAGAACTGGTGCTCCCCAAGGAGACACACGCAGCCTGATATACTTTTTATCCAACAATTCTTGCAGGTGCATCTTCAACTCTAACTTTTCTAGTGTACTCATTATGTAGGGTTCCCTTGACACTGGTTCTTCTCTTACCACAAGTTCAATTGTGAAATCTATGTCCCTCTTTGGAGGAATTCCTGGAACTTCATCAGGAAAAAAATCCTTGAAGTCTTACAACACAAGATAGTCTTCCAACCTGGGACTTTCATTCTCTGCTGGCTCCTCAATATGGGATGCATGCAAATGACAACCTTTTCTACAAAACTTCTTTAACTTCATTGCTGAAATCTTCGTCACGGAGATTACCTTTGGAATGCCTCTTACAACTACTGGTTTTCCTTTCTTCATCCATGCATTCAAAATTCTTATTATAACAGTCAAGCTTCACTCTGTGAGCTTCTAACCAATCCATTCCAATGAGAACATCATAGGAACCAAGTGATAGAACATTTAGATGTACACAAGTGATCAATCCATTCATCACCAATGGACATTTCTCCACCACTTCATTAACTTTTATCTTAGTTCCAGTGGCTAACTGAACTAACCAATACTTTCTATGCTTTACCTTCATAAGAGCACAAACCTCCACTACTCTAGGAGAAATATAACTGTGAGTAGAATGAGGTTCAATCAAAATAGAAATAGATTGCTCAACAATATTACCTGCAACTTCAACCACTATTGACTGGTAATCTGCCTGGTGGTCTTCCAGTGCTACATAAATTCTAGGTACGGCCTTTGCCACTTGTCATATTTTTTCTGCCTCTTGAATATTGTACATTGGCGTTGCATTCTCATTCTCAAGTGGACAGTACCTATGCATGTGGGGTCCTCCACATTTCCAACATTGGAGTGGTCCTTTGTTTTGTTGTGGATCTTTTGGATTCTCTCCCATCACTCTAGCTAGATGCTTTTCAGTTTGGGATGGTTGCTTCTGCTGGTTTCTGAAGTTAGAAGGTTTGTAACCTTTCTTCCTTTGGTATAACTTCTCATTCATCTTGTTCTTCCATGTTTTCTGGTGATCCAGTTTGTTCTTTCTTTGCTCGTTGCAATACTTACATTTTCTTATTGCTTCTTCTAGAGTTCTAGGTTCATAGAACCCAATTCGGTCTTTGTAAGACTGAGGAAATCCACTCATAAAACACTGGATATTTACCTTCTCATGTTTTATGTAACTAACATACCTCAACAGCTCCAAAAAATTATTGGCATACTCTTCCATAGTCTATTGTCCCAATATCAGCACATGGAACTCTTTGATCTTGTCATCATAGTACCTGTCAGAGAGGTACTTCTCCTTGAAATACTTCCAAAACTGTTTCCATACAATATTCCTTTCACTGATCTTCATTACTTGCCTGAAATACTCCCACCATATGGATGCTCTTCTGGTCAAATTGAAAATGGCTACTCTAGATTTCATATTCCCAAAATAGTCTTGGACTTGGAAATATTTTCTCATCCCAAGAAGCCAAGATTCAGCTTCTTGACTAGCCTTTATCTAACCATTAAAGATAGGAGGCCTTTCCTTCTTAAATTCATCTTGTGATTTGTTCTGGTAACACCTCTTTCTCTGATTCTTGTGAGAAGAAGAACTTGAATCTCTAGTAGACCCTTTAGAGTCATATGACTGACTAGGTGATCTCTTTCTCCTTTTAGCAGTGTTCTTACTCCCTTCTGGCCTTTCTGTTTGGTCCTCGGAGTTCATCTTTCTCTAAATATTTGTCAAACTTTGTAGCATGGCTGCATTCAACTGATTCTGCTCCTCTTGAGCCTTAACCAATCTTTCCTTATCTACCTTGTAACTCTGCATCTCTGCCATTAGGATTCTCATGGTGGCTGCAAAATTTGGGGGAGTCTCTTGCAATATTCTCCCATTATATTCTATATCATAATTTTCGGCTCAGACGTTTATCCCCTTAGCGTCTTCCCCAAGATCGTAGGAATATCGTGCCTCATATATATCACAGGTTCTCATGGTTGAGCCAACAACCCACTTTTCCAATATGTACTATGACTCTGCAAAATGTGTTATCAACACCATTTGTTAGATACACAGTGATTCAAAATCAAAACCATTTTACTTGTTGTCACCTGACCTATCTAGGCCCAATGTTGTAATTGATATCTTCGTGAACTGATTTCTGGCCCATCCATGCCCAATGCTACAACCCACAGCTTTGATACCACACTTTAGTACACTAAAAGTTGGTATCAAAGGGTACTTTTGACTGCTTTCTAGCCCATCCAGGCCCAACACTGCAACCCGAACTCTGATACCACACTATCATGTACCCATACTCCATTATCATGTGGAAAAAAAATTCATCGAGAACCTTTTATGTTCATCGAAACACAGGGCATGGTCGCAAACCACTTCTTGACATTTCCAAAACTGCCACGCTCCCTCATGTATTTCATTGATCAGCTCGATGATCTATAGGGAAAGATATCAGAGGATATTGGACAAATGAGAGAAAACACGATGGAAATCAACAATCTCAAACGGTCCCCCAGACTAGAACCAAATTGACGGTTCAGAATCCACCTGCAAAAATCAATGGTGCAAATAGCCCGAGTTGCGGGGTCGGAAGTTATGAGAATGGAAATCTCACTTCCCACAACCCACATCCTACATCCCACATCAGGAACAGATCAATGGCGAACAATCATACTGCAAAGATCGACGATGTAGAAACCTAAACTTATGGGGTTGGGAATTGTGAAAATCGTGACACTGCGATCCCACATCCCACATCCCGTAAGTTGCGAAAGGAAAAATTGTGCAAACCACAATCTGTAAACCATCATTCTGCATCCTGCAGACTGCGCAAATGGGGATTTATAGCAGAAAACCCAACTTTTTTGCTGAAGTCTTGGATCGATATGATCATTCAGGACATTATCGATCTAGCCAATCTACCCTGCAACTTAGTTCGAAATGCATTGATGGAAAACATACATAGATGCCTATAATTGCATTTATTCAAAGGAAAAATGCATCAATTTAACATAGCAACATGTGCATCACATTCCATCAAGCAATTTACAATACAAGAATACAACTACAGATAATAACATAGACGAGAACACTTATCTTGAATAGAGCTTGTCTTGCAACTGGCTATGTCGCTGCAGTGTTCCACCTAACCATAGGCCAGTGTGCTCGTAACCTCTCTATAACAATGCCACCCCCGAGCTGGGCATGATCTTCCCCAAGGAATAAGGAACACTAACAAGTTTCACCCATAGCCGAGGATACGATTAAAATTCAGCCAAGCCATCATAGTTGTGTTTATCATACTTACATAGGCAATGGTTTACACTTAGCCAAATTCACATGAGACACAACCAATCCAGCATACGGGTTTATCAGGATACCATCCAAGCCATCCTTCTAGTTGGGTTTATCAGGCTGTCAAGGAGATGTAAAGTCTGACTGCTAAGCTAGTGGGATCAAACCCAAAGCTATGAACACCCACATGAGATCTAGACTGATTTCTAAACAATTACACACCCAACACAAGGAAGCATTCCCTTCTTTGCTACACATCCCCTCAGGCCATTCCTTCTCTTTCAGTGCTATTTAGGGCATGCATAGAAGAAAACTAGCCTTCTGGATTGGTCTGTGAGGTCCTTCCACACACCAGGTTTATCAAGCAAGCCAAGACTCTATTTCCATTCCTTCGATCAATTCAAATGCCAAAAATGGATGAACACACACGAATCTCCGTCCTGGGATTTATCAAAACGTAGTAGATGCCAGGGATTACATACACACACAGAAATTTACAATATATAAACATTGTTGGTGCCAGACCGATTGCTGCAAAAATGCCAAAATTAAAACATTGTTGGTATTTCAAAACAAAGGCACAAAATTGGACTTAGGGCATTCCTATTCAAGAAAACAACTAACCCACTGGAGAAAACGTGAATAGAACAAACCCACACAAGAAAAACCAAAATGTTAAAGGGAACAGATCTTTGAACAGGAGAAAAATTATGATGGTTTAGGCTCAGAGTAGTTTTTGCTTGCTTGCTGCTACGTGAATGCAAAATTGGTTTTCCAAAAATGTTTTGTTCAGTCCAAATCATGAGGGAAGCTGAAATGCTACCGTATGAGGGAAAGGTGGTCGTTTTTGGTGTTTTCTTTCCCAAGAAATTCAAAAAACATTTTTCCAGAATTAATGCTCTGCCCAATTCGAATTTCCCAACTCTCCCAATCCCCCACTCCCTCATCCTTGGGAGAAATCATTCCCCCATATCATTTAGTTGTGTTGACATAACTGGATGTGGGTTCTTAATTAAAAATTGCTATTTTCACATAATGTCCATATTTTTAATGTTCAGGTAGCATAAAGAAAAATACCATCGGCCACACCTTAATTTCCAAAACATAAATACTAAATCGATGGTGGGTCTTTTTCCTAGCTCCACACCATGATTATTTACATCATTTATTTAAATTCAACGGGCTCAAAACCAGGGTATTACAACTCTCACATCATCTAAGTACACTGCTACACAGTGGCCAATTAATCCTCAAAAATCAATGTCTATGGCCCTCTGAAATGTGGCTCCAGCATTTATTAGGCAAAAAGGAATTCTCCTATAAGCGAATGTTCCCCGCTTTGTACGAAATGTAGTCTTAAGTCAATCTTGTTCGTCCACTAATATTTTATTGTAACCTAAAAACCCATCTAATAAGGAGAACAATTCTGATCATGATACCATTTGTAGGATTTGTTCCATCAGTAGAACTGGATAATTATCTTTGTCTGATGCTCTATTCAAATTTTAGAAATCAACACACAACCTTATCTCTCCTGATTTCTTTCTTACCAGAACAAAATTTTCTACCCATTTGGAGTGTTGAACCCTGAAGATAATCTTTGCATCTAGTAGCTTCTTCACTTCGTTTTGGATTAAAGGCTCTAACTTAGGATGCATTTTCCTGAGTTATTGCTGAAATGGTTTTATGCATGTCTTAATAGGAATTACATGCTAAATTATGCATGTATCATACGTCTTTATATCTTCATATGTCTAGGAGGACATATATTTATATTTTTGAAATAATTTAATGAACCTACAACTTTCTCCAGGCGAGAAATATTTTCCCAAATTTACATACTTGAGCTCAGCTTCCATTCCAAAATTTACCAACTCATATTGCATTGATGAACTATTTGTTTTAACGTTAGTTGGTTTTCTGAATTTTTTTTGTAGATAAAACATTCCTTCAAGCGTTCTTACTCCTTAAGACATGAAATTTCCTTTGAACACATCTCCATTTTGTAAACCTTCCTGATGTTCTTCATCGTCAATTACAGATTCTTTGAAAACCTCATCATTGGTCAAAAAATTAATAATATGTTAATCATCATCAAATACCCTAAAATTTGTGATAGTGTCAAGTACCGATGGCCTGAAAATCAGTTCAATAGAACACTTATTATTAGTTGGCACTAATCTAGAAGTAGAAGTAGTTAATAAATCAGCCGCAACATTTTGTAATGTAGGGATAGCATTTATATTAAAATAACTAAAGTGTACTCTCAAATTCCATACTTCATCTTGGTACCCTTTAAGGTGAGTACATAAACAATGAATGGTGTCTCTTATTTGCCTAATAACTATCTCAGAATCACCAAAAAAATTTAATTTTTTTACATTTAATTCAATGGATTTTTTCAGACCTTGCACTAGAGCTTCATATTCAGCGGTATTATTTTTGCATTCAAACTCTATCCTACAAGAGAGAAAATGTTTATTCTTTTCAGGATCAATCAGGACACAACCCTCTCCTAATCCCTCTTGTGTTTTAGAACCATCAAAATACAAAATCAAAAATCCATTTGGTTAGTATCATTTCCTAGATTAGTGACTAAATTTACTATGTTGCAATCAATATCATCAGTCCATGAAAATCGAAGGAGATTGGACTGCGTATCTAATTCATAATTGGCTTCCTTAGCTTGGTGATTCCCTAGTTCAAGCTCTAAGAAGCCGTTTCCCAAAACTGAAATTGAGAAGTTTATCAGCTCGTTCTTTTCCTCCAACTAAGTTACATTTTGTTTCATATGTGGTTCTCTCAGCATATTAATATGATTTTCACTGTTCTAGTACGGCAGCCACATGTGATACCAATCAGTCACAAAATAACTATTAAGTTTCTTCGACCATTCCCTCCTCAATATTAATCCATAAGCCTCAAGTATATATACTACCATAATATATATGAACTAGAACACACTAGGATCTGTAGATAATTTAATTAGCACATATTTGATCTCCCCTATAACCTTAACAATAGACCTATCCAGTTGAATGATCTGAGAGGGGGATGGTGTCGGTTGACCATTTATATTTTTACAAATATAAAGTGGCATAACATTGGATGAGGCTCCAAAATATACCAAACAATTCTCTACGTTTTGATTAAAAATTTCAAATGTTAATAGGAAAGGAAAAGTCTTATATTTCAATTTACCACCAATGCTTGCTTCATTTATATCAGTCTCTAATTCATCCCCTGAGGTACTGCTTGGTTGTAAGTAAAAATATTCCAATAGTTTCTTTCCTTGCCAAGGAAGATTACATAATTCAAATAAAGAAATGATCGCTTTAGTTTTCTTAATGTCTTCCATGATATCATATCCCATGTTATGCTCTTTAGTATTTTCTATTTTGTTTGCCAAATTTTTCATAGGTTTATTAATTACTGGGGTGGTTTCATTAATGTTTTATGGATTAACATTATGTTGTGCTTGAGTAGTGCTGATAATTTTCTTCATGGTTTCCTTTATTTTCTTTGTTTTAGGAAGCACTAATCTTTGATCCACCACCAGTTCTTTGCTCCTAGTTGTAACATTAAATCATGATAATTAGACTTCCTCATTTTGCTCATCCTTATTCAATCCAAATGTGGGTGACCAATCCCATAGCACCATTGTTGTTTCTTCATTTATTTCTTCCGGCTCATATGTTTGGTCTTCCTCTTCTTCTGGATCTACCAGTTGGGAATCTAATAATTGACTTATAACCAAATTCATCGAATTTATCCATTGTGGACATCTTTTCTCATAGTAGTGTTCTTGATGAAAAGTACAGAAATGGTCCATATGAACTTCATTAAAATTTAAAACAGTAGAATTAAGTAGAGGTGGTTGGGGCTATTAGCACCGGGATTGAGCCCCAAGGTTGAAGGAAGGCCCACTCCCAGGTAATAGCAGAACCACTTTAGACTGTGCCTCCAGCCTTGCGTAGTTAGAAAGGGATCTCTCACTTGTCTTCATATTTTATTCCGCATAAGATATTTGCTCAAGGATGGTCAGGAGGTCGGAGTCCTGAAATGGGACAAAGTAGAGTGATGTGAGATGCAAGTGGGATTATCAGGGCAAGGGACCATTGGAAATGGAGTTGAAAACCTGAGTAGGGAACATTTGCGTGAGGAAAAGAATGGCGTGGGGTTGCAGACAGAGGCAAGATAGTTGTCGATCTCGCAATCAGGAGATATTTAGCGAGTGGTTAGGGGACAAGAGAGAAAATCCCATCACGTGGAGCACCATCAAGATGAATTCCATGCAACTTTAGAAGAAAAATTGATAAATGTCTGAAACAACAGGAAAAGCATAGCATGTATGAATTCCAAACTGTTAGACACTTAGTTACAGACATGAAAGAAATAAACAAACTGGAATGAAAATAGGATGTACATTTCACGTAAAGAAAATATGTATTGAAAGAAGCAACAACACATGAATCTATGTCTTAAGAAACAACTCTTCCTCTGTAATTTTTATTCATAACACAAGCATCAGATCTTATTTACAATGGAGAGCCTCAACCCTTGAAGATTTCCTGACCCTCCAGCTAACTCTTTTTTCCCTTATCAGGATTGTATTTATAATACTTCAGTGCTGAGATTATTCTTCGAAACAAACATAAGAAACTATTTCCATTCATAATCATGCATTAACAGTATAAAGAGTGAAACTATTTCCATGTTTTGCAAATATAAGCAAACATTATGGAGCTAGTGGGCGCATTCAGCCCGAGTGACAGCTTGACATGCTTGGCCGTTATTATGGATTATGAGTATGATGCCTCCTTCTCTATCCGAAGTGTGTGTTTCTGCTATGTTCAAATGTGGCTTTCTGCATGGGCGCACATCGGTAAGGTAGTTTGTAACTTTCCCCTACTCAACCTCATCCGCCACCCCCTTCTTCTTTGGGTAACACAGTTGGATGTGGGGTTCGAAAGAAGGGCAGCATTGCTTCTGGCCGAGGCAAGCCTTTTTGGTGGCTTTTCATTCTTGTACTCTTCACCCTTAGTGAGGTGGGATCTCCCACAGGCAATAAGGTGTATCATATCTACACTATCTGCATCACCCTCGGTAAGTGGACCTCATAAACATGGCTATGCGGGCTCTAGAACCCTGATACTCCCATCCAAACAAACGCCTATACAAGGAGCAATCTAATACTATATCCTTCTATAGAGGCTTTGGGGGAAATGATGGTATCAAGGGTTCCTGAAAAAATTCTTGCGGGGAGTAAGTGTCCCAGCACGGCGTCGTCAAGGGTGAAGGTGTCTGAAGGCGGGTGTATCTCTCAAAATTAGTCACGTCTGGGCCCCAATGGCTGGTGTCATCCTTGGCATGCAACACCAAGGTGGAGGGTGAGTGTGGAAACTTTCTCACAAACCATCAACACCCCCAGATGGACAAGCTTCTCAAACCAAATCTTCATTGCCAAACTCTTCGGGCCTTTGCAAATTCATGAAGAGGCAAAAACTCAGGTTCTGGAGATATGTTAGTTCACTCCCATTGCTCTGAAAGCAGTATATATAAGGCTTCGAGACTGACCCTCGCAATGACTGGTCAACATTCTTGATAACTCTGTCATCGAGTGTTTTCTTTTGGTATCAGCATGTGTGAGGGGGAGAGCAAAGTGATCCTTTACTTTCTAGGAATCTAGTCCCATCATTTCATTGGCCATGGCACCTTACTGTCTGCTATGGGAAGTATTTTTTGGATGCCACCCCGTACAAATGATCCATGCCGCAAGACTCATGAAGTAGACGCTCCCATGCTTTCTCATTCTGTGATGTAGGAAATGGAATGGTTTTCTCCTTTGTGCTGGCCTCTCCTAGTGTGAGTGGTTGGTTTGTTGGATACCTTCCTTACTATTGCAGCTGCAACATTTTCCCAAAATTCAAAAAAATTTGGGACCCTCCTTTTGCTTATATCGGTTTGATTTTCTTATTTGATTTGATCTAATGATTCTTCATAAATAACTTTCTAATGCTTGAAACGATCCACTGTTTGTTTAATCTTTATCATTGCCTTTGAATGTGTTTTTAGTGTGTTTGAATCAAAAGTTCATTTTCTTGCGCTCCCGCCGTTGCGGAGAAATAACAAGTTTTAGCTTCGACATTTTTTCCCCGATGCGTTTTTCTTAATCGACTGACCTTTGGTTTCGCGTCGGAACATCTTGTGACTTCGTTCTCCACAGTTGCAGACGACAGATTATGAAGTCTCCTGATTATCGCTTTGACTTTTCAGATCTCGTGTTGTTTTTTTTGCCACTGCTTAAGCCTTGGGCTTCCATCGTGGCAGCTTCCAAAAGCACTATCCTTCCAGTCATTTAGTTGATTTCTCCTCCGATGAATACCTTACCTATTATGTAATGTTTTTCCTTTATGATTCTGTCGTTGCGGCTCCTGATTCCACTATCACTCCGATGATTAGTCTTGTGAAGCTCTGATGCAGATGTCTCGACAGTTAGCTTAGTGGTTTTTCCACCCGATGTATAAGTACTCCGCCTGCTGATGCATGTCGGCCCTCTAGTCGCATGTCTATAACCTTCTTCTATTCCATCATTGCAGTTGTGCAAAGCACTTAGCTTCCGATGTCGATGTCTTTCTGATTTTTGATTGGAAGTTTTCCCGCCCACAGCTTAGGTTATAACTCTTCCGACTCCGATAGGCCTACGTGTTTCCGCAGTACTCGTCTCCTGTTAAGACCCGCTTATGTGGCTGTGAATGAGTTTACCCTGCCAAGGTTAGCATATTAAATTGTCGATGAGTTCTTCATTTTCCATCATCAAAGATTTCTTTCAAACCCATAGGTGGACGAGGTGGTGGCGTTGGCATTTGTGAAAGTTCTTATAACAGTCATGCACATGATCTTTCTTGTTGAGTAGCCGTTTTGGTTGATATAATTTGACGTTTTGTTTTAGAATGTAATCATAATGAATGATGCACATTGATTTATTGTAGGTGGACTCAAGGGACTGTTGAGATGACCACGGCGTGAAGGCATAGCTAGACATTTTTGACAAAGATCGAACCGAAACCTGCAGGATCGCAAGGAGGACAAGTGAAGCAGAAGGCAAAGATCATTAGTGAAAAAGGCGCAGACCTGAAAGATGTCAGTTACTAAATAGATCATGAGTGCACACAGAAAATATAAAAGTAGGCATCCGAAACGTTTTGAGAGACCGAAAGGTCACGCGTTTGGGAGGGCAGCCCAAGCGGTCAAATGTTAGTTTAAATATTTGAAAGTTAGAATTGACAAGGGATTTTTCCCAGTTAGACATGTAAAGAGATATTGTAAGAAGAACTACTTTTTTTTGCTATAAAGAATTATTGTTTTCCTATTGGAGAAATTTTGGTGGGACATTCAAATGCTATGCTATGGATTGGTGAAAGATGAACTATTTCGTTTTTCCAGTTTTTGTCCATTAACTGTGAGATCGTTCTAACTCTTAGAGCCTATGTTATTTTTTGAATGATTTCTGGTTTATTCTGTGAAATTACCACCATGAGTAATGCATGTTGTTCATAAACAATTGGCTATCTAATTGTCTAAATATATTTAATCGTTCATGTGTTGTAGGAAGGAATATTAGCTATCTGTAATTTCTCTTTATAATGCATGCACAATACACATTACTCATAAATAAGTTACAATTTGGTTCCCCGGAGATAGATAGATAGATAGATAGATAGATGGATAGTTAGTTTTACTTTATTGCTGCATATGTGATTTAGATGCTTGTGAGTTCTAAGACGAGAGGTAAGAACCTACGCATCACGTTGTGACTACTCCTTGCATCCTTTATCACCCTGCATGGTTAATTAGGCACGTGCATATCATACTTTAAGTCAAAAAATACACACGGTGGACCGAGCCGCAACCGGTAAAACCTTTATTTTTTGTTACTTGACTTACGGTAGCCAAACCGCAAACCGAACGGATTCCCTATACCAAACAGTAACGGACTAGTTGGGAACATTGACTGGGGAGAATCCCTTGCTATTGTTGCCTACGAATTTCCATGCCTCAACAGCTTTTGGCACTAGAAGGAGGGCCGCCAGTGCATGGCTGGCCGTGGAAACATATTTTCCCAAGATTACCCCACGAGCAGATATTTGGAAGCTTTTGGCTTAACCCAAGTACTTACAGGTTTTGGTTCTACCTTTGAAGCAAGTAAGCCCAGTTTCATCTTATGGTGTCTTTTAATCAGAATCCTATTTATTCACCTTTGCTCATGGATAGTATAAATGTGAATCAGCCCAACCCTCTATCGGCTTGGAGAGCTAGATCACCTTTGAACCTAACACCTCCTTTGCACAACATACCTTAAGATTTTGATAAGCTGCTGCCTAAGTTTGATCCCCAGGAAAGGATTGTTATAGATGACCACTTGCAAAGTTTCTATTTAGCAGTAGAAGGGTTGAGGGTTGGGGAGTACGAAGATGTGTTCTGTAGATTGTTCCCACATACCCTTAAAGGAGGAGCAGCATCCTGGTATTTCGGTTTGCCTGCAAACTCTATTCCTGATTGGGACACCTTCGGAAGGATTTTTAGAAGTAAATACGCAGCCCAAAAGACACATGCCGCATTAATGAAAGGTCTTGGTTTGTTAAAAAAAGAGAAGGATGAGAAGGTGCATCATTTTACTCAAAGTTTTTCAACGTACCTAAAGAACTTCTCTAAAACTGACAGACCCTCAGACAAGGCCCTATTTGAATATTATACCTCAGCCCTAGGACCTGACCTGGCCATGTTTGCCAAAATGAAATCCAGAACTACGTTGGTAGAAACTTATGAAGAAGCAAAAAGGGTAGAGGCTGAAAAGGAAAGTATAGAAGACTATCCCGAGCTACCTGAAGAAAAAACTACTCGGAGAAGAGCCTTATTGCTATCTAAACCTAAAGAGGAACAATCACATGATTTTGAGGGAATGCTGAAAATGATTCAAAAACTCTCCAACCGAATAATAGATCTGGATAAAGAAAGGGAAGTTCAGAAAACTGATAAACCCTACTACCAAAAAAGGGAGAATAACAACCAATTGAAGATCCCTCCATCAAATTCAGCATCAATGAATATAACAGAGGTGGGGGGTGACAATTTCTGCACTTTCCACCAACAACCTCATTCTGAAAAGAAGTGTCCTCAATGGTTAAATTCAATGACATTGGTTATGAATCAGCTTCTAGACTCTAAATTGACTAAGAACAGTGGCAAAGAAGAAGAGAAAAACCAGACCATAGAGAAACAAGAAGATGATACCATGTTTTTATGGGATGGTGTCTCACTTTTCGACATAGAAGAGAGTGTGTTTAAATCTAAATACACACCTACAGCAACAAAGAGCATGGATTTGATAATTAAAGACAATTCAACAATTGCAAATATTAAGAGGTTGCAAACGAATGTCAAGAGACAGATAAATGGCAATGTTGCAGATAAAACACCTGAAGTCACTACTGTCAATCAGGAAATAGAGACAATCAATGAGCCTATCAAACTTGTAGAGGTTAACGAAGGAAACACTGAAAAATTTGAGGAACTTAAAAAATATATACCCACTCAAAATCAACCGGGAGTAGAACACATAGAACCAAGTTGGGAAGAAAAGGCTAAAACCCTGCCTTTTCTTTTGACTCTAGAAATGCTGGATCATAATGTGCATAATTGTTTGGTAGATTCTGGGTCATCGGTAAATGTTATGCCACTTAGAGTTTGCAGAAAGATTAATGGTCAGCCAGAGCCCACAGCCTGGGAAGTAGTGCAACTAGATAGAACGGGTGTCAAAGTAGTGGGAGAAATGAAGAATGTTCTCATACGCTTATCTACAAATAACAAGATATGTCAATTTATTGACATTATGGTGGTTGACGTACTAGATGGATATGGGCTTATTCTGAACTGAGATTGGTCTACTAAGTTAAAAGGTTATTTTGCTTCAGACTGGTCTCATTTATGGTTACCTCTTAAGGGTACCCCGAATCAGATTAAAATTTTGAGAGAACCTTACATGAAACATACTGTCACTAAGTTGGGGGAAGGTAATGAATCTACTAATTCTGTCCTGGGAAATTATCTAACAGAGCTTAGACTAAGATATCATACCTCAGGAAAGGTCGGTTCTATGATTGACACTCATCCTGAGCTCCTTCAACTTCCTCAGGTTGATAAGGAAGACTGTAGACTAGTAGACACGGTTTTGATTTCAAAAATAGCACAACTAGACCACGGTTAGGTATCTCATGTCTACAATCCAGCCCACCCCTTGACTCACCAGGTTAAAGGATTTTCAGGAGTGGGCACTTTTTCGTTTTTGTTGTTTTAATGATTCTGTACATAAATAATTTGATGTTGTTTTCTTTTTGTTGATTGATTTGATATTATTTTTCTTTAATGCTTTGTTGCTAGTTCTTTCGGTTTTGAATAAAGAGGAAAACTTTTGGTTGCAATGGAAACATCAGGGTTCTTAATTAACTAAAATCTTGAGCAAAAGACTGTGCTTTTAAAACATAGAATGTCTTCTAGTAGCAGTGTTCCTAATTGGCCATGTATTCATTGAAGTCCTACTTAACCCCTGTAAATAGCTCAGAATTAAGAAGTCTGGAATACTATTTCGAGGTTCCATCCATTTCACATCTAAAATTTCCAAGGTAGTGGCACCAAAGGACCCACAGAAAGGAAGCAAGGTAAACAATATATCATATATAAATGATCCCATGCCATCATTTCAGAAAATATAAAAGCTATCAAGAGTCAAAAATCCTTAAAGAAAAAATACATATCAAAGCAAAGTATCAAAAGCATGAACTTCAAATTGCCAAAAGTTCATCTCCGTCCATGAGATGAAAAGTAAATTCTTCTCTCACACAAAAGGACACTATGGATAGAGGAGCCTGAATAAAATTCAGAAAGAAAGGTAGATGGAGGACTCAAAAGAACTAAAGTTCAAATGGCACAAAAGTGCAGTTGGCATGGGAATGAGGAACAAAGGGATAGTGATGTTTACTATATGTTACAATCATGTGGTGTCCAAGCTAGAAACTACCTAAGGACGGGTAAATAAATCTCACTTATTAGGCCTCAAAAGAGTTATTCAAAATTGCAAATATTTCTGATGTCACCTTTTCCCAATGAATGAACTGCTTCTCAATGATTTAAATGTATGGGTTGGACAGCATAGGAATACAAACATCTAGAAGATTTCAATTTTGAGCTAGACAGTCTTTTACTAGGGAGGAGTTAAATAAAAAATATGGTGTTCACCAGGTAGTCGCCAATTGTTGCAGCTGCAACATTTTCTCAAAATTCAAAAAATTTTGGGACCCTCCTTTTGCTTATATCGGTTTGATTTTCTTATTTGATTTGATCTAATGATTCTTCAGAAAGACCTTTCTAATGCTTGAAATGATCCATTGTTTGTTTAAGCTTTATCATTTCCTTTGAATTTGTTTTCACTGTGTTTGAATCAGAAGTTCATTTGCTTGTGCTCCCGCCGTTGCAGAGAAATAAAAAGTTTTAGCTTCAACATGTTTTCCCCGATGCATTTGTCTTAATCGGCTGACCTTTGGTTTCACGTCGGAACATCTTGTGACTTCATTCTCTGTAGTTGCAGATGGCAGATTGTGAAGTCTCCTGATTATCGCTTTGACTTTTCAGACCTCGCGTTGTTGTTTTCGCTGCTCCTTAAGTCTTGGGCTTCCGCCGTGGCGGCTTCCAAAAGCAATAGCCTTCCGTTCATTTAGTTGATTTCTCCTCTGATGAAGACCTTACCTATTGTGGAATGTTTTTCCTTTATGATTCCATCATTGCGGCTCCTGATTCCGCTATCACTACGACGATTAGTCTTGTGAAGCTTCAATGCGGATGTCTTGACGGTTAGCTTAGTGGTTTTTCCACCTGATGTATAAGTACTCCGCTTGTCATTACGTGTCGGCCCTCTAGTCACATGTCTATAACCTTCTTCTCTTCCGTCGTTGCAGCTGTGCAAAGCACTTGGCTTCTGATGTCGATGTATTTCTGATTTTCGATTGGAATTTTTCCCGCCCATACCTTAGGTCATAACTCTTCCGACTCCGATAGGCCTACGTGTTTCCGTGGTACCTGTCTCCTGTTAAGACCCGCTTATGCAGATGTGAATGAGTTTACCCTACCAAGGTTAGCATCTTAAGCCACCGATGATTTCTTCATTTTCCATCATCGGAGATTTCTTTCAAACCCGTAGGTGGACGAGGTGGTGGCGTTGGCATTTGTGAAAGTTCTTATAACAGTCATGCACATGATATTTCTTGTTGAGTAGCCGTTTTGGTTGATATAATTTGACATTTTGTTTTAGAATGCAATCACAATGAATGATGCACATTGATTTATTGCAGGTGGACTCAAGGGACTGTTGATATGACCACGACGCAAAGGCATAGCTGGATAGTTTTGACAAAGATCGAACCGAAACTGGTAGGATCGCAAGGAGTACAAGTGAAGCAGAAGGCAAAGATCAGTAGTGACAAAGGCACAGACCTGAAAGATGTCAGTTACTAAACGGATCATGAGTGCACACAGAAAATATAAAAGTAGGGATTCGAAACGTTTTGAGAGACCGAAAGGTCACGCGTTTGGGAGGGCAGCCCAAGCGGTCAACTGTTAGTTTAAATATTTGAAAGTTAGAATTGATAGGGACTTTTTCCCAGTTAGACATGTAAAGAGATATTGTAAGAAGAAGTAATTTTTTTTGCAATAAAGAATTATTGTTTTCCTGTCGGAGAAAGTTTGGTGGGACGTTCAAATGCTATGCTATGGATTGGTGAAAGATGAACTATTTCGTTTTTCTAGTTTTTGTCCATTAACTGTGAGATCATTCTAACTCTTAGAGCCTATGTTCTTGTTTGAATGATTTTTGGTTTATTCTTTGAAATTACCACCATGAGTAATGCATGCTGTTCATAAACAATTGGCTATCTGATTGTCTAAATATCTTTAATCATTCATGTGTTGTAGGAAGGAATATCAGCTATCTGTAATTTCTCTTTGTAATGCATGCACAATACACATTACTCATAAATAAGTTATAATTTGGCTCCCCGGGGATAGATAGATAGATAGATAGATAGATAGATAGTTTTACTTTATTGTTGCATATGTGATTTAGATGCTTGTGAGTTCTAAGACAAGAGGTAAGAACCTGTGCATCACGTTGTGACTACTCCTTGCGTCCTTTATAACCTTGCATGGTTAATTAGGCACGTGCATATCATACTTTAAGTCATAAAATACAAAAAATACACATGATGGACCGGGATGCAACCGGTAAAACCTTTATTTTTTGTTACTTGACCTACGGTAGCCGGACCGCAAACTGGACGGATTGCCTATACCAAATAGTCACGAGCTAGTTGGGAACGTTGACTAGGGAGAATACCTTGCTGTTCTTGCCTGTGAATTTCCAGGCCTCAACACTTACTTACACAAGTCAACTCCACAAAAGCTTTCTGTCTTTACGCAATGTGACTCTACCACAGGGATGATTTCACCTATATGCACGCTACAAATGGTGTCCAGGAATTGGCCAATCTACCAAGAGGTAGTTTACACGTTGTTGGGAAGATGGGTCAGACCCAGGTTCTTATGCTTTTATTTTCGCACCAACAAATAGACCCACAGTGTTGGCCCTTTCGGCGAAAACCTGCGAACAAGTTGCAGTCTCACCTGAAACAGCTATGGGGTGCCACAGAATCAGGTTTTTGCAGGCGAAAGAGGGATATTACTGTACCTTTATCCTTAACAAAGAATAATTATGCAATACAGAGCTTCAACATTCACTTAAATAGCTTCGCAGTTTAGATAAAAAGACAATTCCTTGCTTAACCCTTAACTAGGAATTCACAACAAAGTTAATACTTAGCAATTTATCTTACTTTATCATTCATTCACTTATCAAATGCATAAAAACATAACAGGAACAAAATAAAAATAACCACCACAACACAAGATATACGTGGTTCACCCCCAGTGTAGGGGCTACGTCCATAGAACTACGTTTATATTCAACAATTTACAAAACAATGCAGTTTCGATCTGCGCACTCAACTGCAGAACCTTCCTTCCAAAACCCTCTGCGCACTTAGCTGCAGAGGTCATCCACGCACTCAGCTGGGACTTAACCTTAAACCCAAAAATAGACCTTAGCTTCTTCGCATCACATCATCATCATAACACAAATCCTTTTTTTTTACTCCTTTACATAAGTGCCTATTTATACAAGTGCACTATTACAATACCATGGGATTAAACCATGGGTACCCAAAAACCATGGGACATTTACAAAAGGAGGGGCTTCGACCCAACCCTGAAGCCCCTAAGACTATTTTGGACCACAACTCCGCTTACAAACTTCGCACCAAAACCGCGGAGTTGCCAAAATTAAGGACCTTCAAAGTCCGAGGCCCAACAGGCCCCTAAGACTCACCAGTGTCCCATCCCAAGACACTCTGCTGCTTTTCGGGTACAAGAACCTTGTTGGCGAATATAGTAAACTGCTTGTTGAGGCTGCGCATGATATCTTCGGCTGCTTGCTCTTTCTCCACTATCTCCTACAATGTTGCTGCAGATGCTTCATTGGCCTTTTCCTGTGCAAACGCATCATACTCCTTTAAGAATTTGAACTGGTTGTATGCAGGAGTGCTCAACTCCAAGCCCTCGTTAATGAGGGGCTACACAAATCTCACTAACAGTGTTTCTTTTCTTCTACAAGACTCAATTTATCACTGGAGCTCATTACTATGATTTACCTTAAGCATCTTCTGCATAGGAGGCAATGTCTTAATTTCTGCTTTTACTGCATCCATCTCTGTTTGTCGCTGCTTGATGGTTTCTTGCAACTTTTCTAGTTCTCGATTTTCCTACAAGTTTGTCCAGGCCTCGAGACTTTCATCTAGCAGCTTTGATGTGCTACTCACAAGATCTGAGATCTTCGTTGCTGAGGCCTGAATATCTCTGAGACGTTGTTCCCTGACCTCTAGTGGACTCTCAGGAATGAGGTGAAGCTGAAGCTCCGCAATATGGGCCTCATGTTCTTCTTTCATCTTCTCTGTCTGGCTTCTAGACTGTTGTGCACAGTCTTTCATCTTTACTATTCTTTGCTCCGGTTCTTCTTCAATTTGCATGTCGAAGTCAGGAAGACTTCGACATGCCTCATCCAACACTCGTGCTAGTGTGGCCTACTTGTTTTATGTTTCCCTCTTCTTCTATTCAGCTTCTTTCAATTTTGCTGCAAGGCTCTCACTCTGCTTTGTGGTATTCTCTAACTGCATGTGTGTGTAGCTGTCTTGTTCTTGGATCTCCTTCATGAGTGCCAATTGACAAAAATGTAGCTCCGGTATAGAAAACTTAGTGTAATCTATCTCAACTATCATGCTTGCCTACGATTGAGATGCTACTTCAGGTATTATAAGAGCTGCACTTGGTACTTGTCCTCTGTTGTTTCTAGCTGGCCATTGTCTAGTATCTAGCTGCGCACCTACTGGGGCACTGCTTGCTGCAGCTCCAGTTGCTGTTCTTTCCAATAATTCCTTAAGTTCTGCAATTCGTTGTGCTATGCCAGTGAGCACATCAAGATGTTTAGCTTCAAAAGCTTCCCATTTGCTGGATAATACCTCTATAGGCTCATCAGAGCTTGATCAAGCTCTTTAATCATCAAAGCGGGCTCTTCAACGATATTCTTTCCCTTCGATGCCTTAGTTTTCTTTCTGGGCTGAGGCTTAGTAACTTCCTCCACTTCTGGGGACTTGCACTTATCTGGGTGATTAGGGTTTGAAATGGTCTTGACTGATTCTTCTTCTTCTTCTCCATCAGCTCCGTTATTTCCACCATGGTCACCTTCATTCTGGTGTGACTCATCTTGTTCTTCTCTCTCTTCTAGTTGGTCATTCTGCTGCGGTTGGCTAGGACTTGCACCCATATCTGTTACTAGAGGGACTGGTATGTCAGGCCTTTTTCCTGCATCCTTCATCCATTCATCCGGCCACTGCCGAACTACTGCGAGGATGTCTTCCTGGTTCACCATGTATGTTTTTTATCTGTGTGAGCCTGGATGAAGACATTATGCATATCAGCCTTGAATTTGGCCACTCCAGTATACTGAGAAAATATCTCATTACGGAGCCGCGGTGTTTTCAGGATCTCAACTGTAGTATTCATCGAATAGTGGGAAAACACGTAGTTCGTTATCTGCTACAAGTCCTTATCCTGTGAAAACCAAAGAGATGGATACCTTGCTACGCGAGGCATCTCCGGAGGCACATCAACAAACTGTGCCTTGGTAGGTTCTCTCCATCCTACTAGTGCAATAAGCACTAACAACCATGAATAATCAAAGGCTCTACCATTCTCCTATGCATCGTGGACATCTGCAAGGAATTCTCTAGCAATGTACTCTATCCATTTGTAACTGTATCCTTCGGCACAGTTCGCAGCAATACTGACAATTGGGGCAGGTACTTCATTAGGTCTGCACTACCTCATTAATTTGCATGCTAGGATCTCTACAGCGTAGCGAATGTTCTGCTGTCGAATTGTCGATTTTTGATACCCTCGGTTTCCTTTTGTCAAACCGAAGCGGTCCTTAATGTGCTACACCAGTTTCGTATCTTCGTGCTTTCCAAAAAATTCAATCCCAGGATCATGCCTTTCCTTAAGCGAGCCTGTAATCCTATCAATCATCTCTCCATCAATAGCAATTCTCTGGTTTCCTATCCATAGGTGCCCATCATGCACCAATGCCAATAACTGCTTGACCACCGCGGTAACCTACGGGCTGCGACCAAAGTGGGGGACATTTAGCATCTTCAACAAACCAGCTTGCTCCAAGCCAGTAGCCCACTATTTTACTTCAAGTAACGTCGTTCCAACCTCCAGATAATGGAAGGAGTCGAAGTATTTCCCAGGTGCGAACTGTGGAAACTTCTCACAATCATTCGTATCGTGGTTTGCGTACTTGAGCCGATCTACTCTTCCTGTCATCGTTCTGACCAACTTCACACCCTGTGGCAGCGAAGGGGTGAGTAACATGAACTTGAACATCTGTCAAGGTGGCTTAACTCCTTGTCAAACAGGTGGGAGATATGGTAGATGCTGCGATGCAACATTCTCATCCTCTTCGAAGTCTTCAAAATATTCAGGTGGGAGCTCTACCAAACCAGGAGGATTCATCTGAATCACGGGATCCTCCGGTGTCTTTCTTGATGGTTTGTGCCTTTCTTCGTTCCGCTTAGAGTGAACTTCTGCCTTGAACTTCTTTCTGTTATATCGTGTCTGCATGGGTTGATTCGGCACGGGGGAAGTCTCTTCATGAGCGGCAGATGTAGGTGGGTTCCTCATAAAGTTCTGCAGACCCCTCTTTCTGAAATATCTCAACAATTGCTCGACTGCGCGATCAGCTGACATGGACTCAACTGTGAAAATCAAGAAAATGCATAATGTGAAATTCATAGGCCTGGGTGTCTTCTTATAGGATCCAACAACCAAATATTCCATAATTGTGCATTAAAGACACCAAATATAACTGAGCGGTGGTAGATCTTGTCCAAACGACGCTAGATTTCCCAAATACGGTTGTGGATTTGACTGAAATCTCATCATTACAGGCAGTTAATGCAGTTAACGTACCGGCACCACCAAAGATGACTTTTTCCAACGGTCGAATTTTAAGCTTCGACACACCTTTCTTCTTCGGCACAACCACTAACTTCGGCTTCGTCACAATAAGGACCTTCGATACATCCTGACACAAGCTTCGACAGAACTTCGACCCACAACAAAATTTCTTGCACAACCTTCGACACTTCGTAAATTTTGCAACAATCTGCCGAAGCTCTCTGAGAACAGCTTCATTATAGTATAGTACCCAATTTCAACTGTTCTTGGTACTTAGACTCTTTTTATTGCTATTACTTCTGATCAGGGGGTACATGCCCGTCTCTGTACTTCTTTAATCTACTTCCATTCACCATGGAAGGAAAAATTTCTCCATTCAATTTAGCTAACTGAACTGCACCACCATTGGTAACTTTCTGAACTATGTATGGTCCTTTCTAATGTGTCTTGAACTTACTTGGGAACTTCATGAATTTACTATCATACAAGAGCACAAGATCACCAGTCTGAAAATGCTTCTTCTTAATGTGTCTATCATGCCATGCTTTTCTCTAGCTTTCTGTACTTGCTGCTGGAAACCCGCAATGAATCTGTCTTCTTCTACTTCCATCATCTTTGCCAGCCTTTCATTCAACACGGCTGGATCATCCATCTCTATGAAGGCAGATATTCTAAGGCTAGTAACAATGTACTCCATGGGAATAACTGCTTCTTGTCCATATACTAGCCTGAAAGGTGTGTGGCATGTCAACTTCTTGCAAGTGGTTCTATAAGCCCATAATACTGCTAGAATTCTAAGATCCCAATCATTTCTGTTAACATTGCAAACCTTCGTCAGAGCCTACTCAAGAATCTTGTTAAAGGCTTCGACAGTTCCATTTGCTTGAGGATGGTAGGAAGTACTTTTCTGATGATATACTTGAAATTATTCCGTCAATGCTTCAATAGTCTTATTTAGAAAATGTGATCCTTGATCACTCAGAATAATTCTAGGACACCCAAACCTCAACAAGATATTATCAACTATGAACTTCACAGTTGTAGCAGTGCTACAGTCCTTGACTTGTTGAGCTTCGGCCCAACGAGTAAGGTAATCAGTTGCTGTAATAATGTATCTTGCTCCAGATTTCTTTGCAGGGGGATTTATTGGTCCAACAAAATCAATAGCCCACTTGTCAAATTCTTGTAAAGTTACCTGTGGAACCAGAGGCATCTCATCCCTCCTGGATGGTTTTCCTATCCTCTGACAGATATCATAGCTGTGGCAATACTCTCTTGCATCCTTATGAATCGTAGGCCACCACAATCCAGCTGTCAAAATCTTCTGTTCCATAGCTTTTTCTGCATAATGACCTCCTGCTGCTCCAGAATGTGCCTCATCTAGAATCAATGGCTTTTCATGCTCCAGGACACATCTGCACAGTATTTCATCTGGTCCCATCTTATATAGTTGTCCTGCTATCAAGGTAAAGTCAGCTGCTCTAACCACCAGCTGCTTCTTCTGCTGTGTTGTCATCTCAGAGGGTGCAAAATCTGTAGACAAGTACTGAACAATATCCTAAAAATAGTCATCAACCATATGGATGGAAAACAACTCGGCGTCAGGAAGACCTTCGTCCAAACTAGTGGGATCTTCTCCTGACTCGAGCCTTGACAAGTGGTCAGGCCCGAGGTTAAGTCTTCCTGGCTTAACTATGATCTCAAAGTCATACTCTTGAAACAAAATCAGCGATCTGCATATCCTTCCACCTAACATAGGCTTTTTAACCAAATACTTCAAAGCATAATGGTCAGTGAACATCTTAAAATGAGATCCTAACAAATAATGTCCAAATTTCTGCAAGGCATAAACCATAGCTAGACCTTCTCGTTCTGTCATAGTATAATTCTTTTCTGCTATGGACAATTTTTTACTTGCAAAAGCAATAGGGTGATCAATATTACCTTCACCTGACTGAGCCAATACTATACCTAAAGCAATGGAAGATGCATCTACATGAACATGAAACTCCTTACTCCAGTTAGGGAATACTAAGATAGAGGTAGTTACCATCTTTTATTTCAAAATATCCAAGCTTTCCTGACATTCAGGTGACCACTCAAACTTAATATCTTTCTTTAATTTCTTTTCCATACGGGTTGTAATCTGAGCATATCCTTTAATGAATTTCCTATAATATCCAGTATGACCAAGCGTAGTGCGAAGTTGCTTAACAGACTTCGGAGGTGGCAAGTTCACAATAATGGCTATCTTCACAGGATCCACCATCAATCCTTGCTTGCATACAATGTGACCTAGCAGGATTCCAAAAGGTGCACAAAAGAGACACTTCTTCAGGTTCAATGAAATCTGATGCTATCTACACTTGTCCAGCATAAGTCTTAAACTGGCTATATGATCTTTCAATAAACCAAAGATAGTCCAATCATCAAAGTAAACTTCCAAGAAATTATGAATAAATTCCTTAAATGCAGATATGACTACTCTGGAAAATATAGCAGGTGCATTCTTCAATCCAAAGGGCATAACAGTATACTGAAAAGATCCCATTTATATAGAGAAGGTTGTTTTATGTTGATCCTATGGAGCAATTTTGATCTAATGGTAACCTGAAAATCCATCAGTGAAAGAATACACTTCTTTCCCTCCGACATTGTCTAAAACTTCATCTGTAAAGGGAGTAGGAAAAGGATCATGTAAACAAGCATCATTCAGCTTCCTCAAATCAACACATATTCTGATTTCTCCCTTGGTCTTCTTTTCTTGTACCACCAAAGAGATAACCCATTCGGACTCTTCGACAGGCTCAATTATTCCTGCAGCGAGCATATTATCTAGCTCCATCCTGAATTTTTCTTTATACTTAGGGTTCATCCTATAAGGGCGCTGCTTCACAGGCTTTGCATCATCTTTCAAAGGTATTTTTATCACTCCTGTATCACCAAGGATACCTTTCATTTCTGAGAACTTCGTCGAAAATAAGACCTGATACTCATGGAGGAGTTCAGTAACTTTGCTCACCATTTCTTCATCCCAATAATCTCCAATGGTAGCGTACTTAGGCATTTATTCTGATCCAATGTTTACTTTCCTTGTTTTCAAAGGCTGATTTAATTCAAGTGATTCCACTACTGGTCCATGTACTTCGCAATGTCCTTCTGACTCAGGACTATTAATGTTGCAAGGGTCATCGTCTTCATCAATGGCGAGGTTATAACATTCTAGTACATTAGCTTCTTGTTCCTTCTAGTCAGGTTGGTACTCGGCTATTTCTTTATCATCAAACACCTTAGTATGGATCAACCTGATAGCTGCGTCCAAAGTAGGGAAAACCTCATTAAGAGAAAATGTGAGCACAAAACTATCAGCAAGGATAACCCAACTTACAATACCATGGAGAAGCTCCACCTCTGCATACCAGTTCTTTGCTACAAGTTCCAGAGTGTGTACAAACCAATGTACCCATTCTTCACAAGGTACATGCTTCCATGCTTCATAACACTGCTCCAAATGTTCCTGAGGGCTAGTCTTACCATTAAATCTACTTCGTACCTCCTGAGGTTGATCCATGAATCTCAGGCGAAGAAAATTTTGACAAGATATCCAACTATGAATATACTTTTTATGACCATTCCACCATCTGGTAGCTATGGCTCTGAATACTCAATCTAGAGTCTTCATTTTCTCTGAATCTGGTACTTGCTCTGAGAATTGTACAATAAAATATTCTGGGTCTATCAAGCCATCAAAAGTAGGTAATATTCTTTCCTGTGAGCCAACCCATCTGATAGACTTAGCAATTATTGCACATCGATGTCCATGTAGCTCATAAAGTCGATTCTGCCAATTCTCTAGGCCTTCATATGAATCAT
>LPNX010104824.1:95695-128750 GCA_001517045.1 Pseudotsuga menziesii | reverse complement strand
CTTCAGCAGTAGGGTTAACATAGTCTTCTTCTTTAGCTGTGATGTTGTAAATATGATCCAAAACATCCTGATCTTCATCTCTGATTGGCTCTGTATACCTTTCTCCTTGAGAATGGTCCAACGGCACTATGAATCTCAAGCCTTTTCCTTCAAAAGTCATATATCTATTCTTAAGGTTGATTACTGCATAATCGTTTAGTTCCCATTCAATTCCTAGCATTGTTGGATAGGGGTTGCTATCATTAATTATTCCAATGACTTCAAAATCTTCTAAGGTACTGACTCCATCAATATCCGTTGGTACACTAGGGAATCTTCCCAAGGGCACAATCTTCTGCTGATTGGCTAATCTCAACTGTATAGGGGACCATTCAAGCATATGTTTTCCCATTTGTTCCCATGTCTTCTTAGTTAGGACATTCAGTTCTGATCCCAGGTCTAAAATGATATCAGTCATGTCATAATCTCCTATCTAAGAATGCAATCTCATTTCTCGTCCAATCCTTCTAACTCTATTAACAGTTTTTCCTTTATCAGAGCTTCGATGAGGTTTGCAAGCCTCAATAACTTTCTATAACTCATTCAAAGCATTATGATTTCTTAATAGCTTCATACAACTCTGTAAAAATGATGTCAGTGTATTTACTTGAGCTGGCGAAGCTTCTTGAAACTGTAACTGCTATTGATGTTGTTGCGTAGTTGCTACTGATTTTCTCGAATCAGCAAAGTCTTTTTTAGCTTCTATAAATGTTCCTTTTTCTCTTCCAACATCGAAGGATGGAATTTTCTCTGGGGTCTTATGGACCCAAGCCTTGTCAAGTTGTTTCCCCTTATTCTATACCTGCGTCGTAGTTCCACTCCTTGTAACAACGTTAATGGCTAGGATAGGTCTTTTCTCTACAACAATCATCTGAACATTTTAAGTAGGAGTGCCATTTATTTCTTGTATCTTGGCTATCAACTATGGGCATTGCTCAATCACATGATCTACTGCTCTGCAATATCGACATGTCGTAGCTGGGTTGTGACATTCTCTAGCTACATGTCCTGCCTGATTACAGTTATAGCAAATAATCTGGCCCCGTTCTCTTCCAGGCATACCACCACGACCACGACCTATGAAATTACTTCGACCTGGTGTACCACCACGGTAACCATATCCATCATTTCCTTATGCATCGGTTTGTACCCTATAAGCATCATAGGTTTGCTCTCTCATGAGGTCGAAGCTGCGACATTCATCTTCGTTGTGTCCAACTGACTTACAAAACTTGCAGTAGGGATTCTTAGGTACTTGAACATATCTCTGCAGCAGATAGAAATCTTCAGGTCAATGCTGGCCAGTTGTTCTATAGATCTCACAATATAGGAAATTAGGGTTAAACGGGTTCGGTGCACCAATATTCAAATAATTTCTTAATGCAGGACACTGTTCTTTGTCATGACCTTCTATCTTACATCGTGTACACCAAACCTCTTCTCAAATAGATTTCCCTTTTTTCATGTCACGAAGCTCCAAAGCCATTTCTGCTAACTGCGCCCGTATCTGGGCTATTCCAGAATTATCTCCAACAGGAGCTGTTTCAAGTTTCATAGCAATTTCCAACGCCTCTTGCTGATCAGCAACCTTCTGTTGCATAAGTGGAGTCCTAATATGAGGAAATAGTGTTCAATGAACCATTATTTATGTTGTTCTGGTCTAATAGTGAAACTAACTTGATCCAACAGAACCTTGAACCTCTTATCAAAGTCCCAAACGGATTCACCTCGCTTTTGCTGAATTTCTTTCAGTTCAGTTATACACTGTGACTCCGATTTAGGATTCTTGAATTCTTTGATCATTGATTTTTTAATATCATCGAAGGTATAGTTCTGAGTACTAGAAAACTTCATAAACTGGGTCAAAGCTCGGTCTCTGAAAGAGGTGACCAGCTGCACTCTTCTTGTATTTTGATCCATAATATTCTTACCAGTCCAAACAGCTTCGCATAAGAACAAAAACTACTCTGGATCCTCCGATCCAGTTCCTTTAAAGATTGGGAGCTTGATATCATCATTCACATGGGCCATAGTGAATCGAGGGGGAGGAGGACGGGGAGGAGGAGGAAGACTGGTAACAGGAGGAAGGGAACTTACTGAGGTAGATTGACCTGCGACAGGACTACTCGGGCTAGGGTTACGTTCAGACTGCGAAGGGTTCTCAGGGATAGCAAATATTCCCTGTGGAGTTATAGGAGGTTTTCCAACAAAAGGGGTTTCTTCAGGTTCATATTCTTCTGGACTTAGTGAGGTATAATAAGTATTCTAGCCTAGGGTATAGGATCCAAGAGTTCTCTTGTATCTTTTCCCGTTTCGAAGCAAACCACTTTGCTCGTCGAAGTCACTTTCACTTCCAAACATAGGTTAGTAGCAATAAATCTAGCAATATGATTGGATAAGCAATATGCCTTTCTTAGCCAAGAGCATCTTAATTTTCAAACTTAATGAATTCAGGTACTTACCCCTTGGTCCTTTGAAAAACTGTCTTTCTGATTCGCTGAAATAAGTATGTGTGTCGATGGTGAACTCCGTCACAAATGCTTCAAAGGTTCGCGTTGTCCAGAAGTCAACAGCTCTTGATACCGCGTTGTTCACACTTTTCAATAGCTTAATTGTTTCTGGGGTCCACTAAAGAGACTGGTTTTCTTTGAAGTTTTTCTTTCTTTCTGTCAACCTGGATAACCACTGGTGCAATTCTATGTGGATACTAGCAAAGAAAATTTCATAAATATCAGTAAAAATGTACCTTTGCAAGAAGGTGTCTGAGCTACGATGAGGGTCCTTATTCTTTTGTTCAGCAAATTTTCGATAAGTATATTCAACCCAGTCACTAATTTCTTTTACTGAGGGCCTCCAAAACATATCCCTCCAGGTACGACGTAGATCCCTCTTGAAGCAGATACTGGTTCAACCGGCAATGAAACTAATTTTTTGGGCGGATGGGGAAGACCCGGGTTCTTATGTTTTTATCTTCGCACCAACAAACAGACCCACAGTGTTGGCCCTTTTAGTGACAACCTGCAAACAGGTTGCAGTCTCACCCGAAACAGCTATGGGGTGCCACAAAATTAGGTTTCTACAGGCGAAAGAGGGATATTACTGTACCTTCATCCTTAACAAAGAATAATTATGCAATACCGAGCTTCAACATTCACGTAAATAGTTTCGCAGTTTAGATAAAAAGATAGTTCCTTGCTTAACCCTTAACTGGGAATTCACAGCGAAGTTATTACTTAGCAATTTATCTTACTTTATCATTCATCCACTTATCAAATGCATAAAAACATAACAGGAACGAAATAAAAAGAACCACCACAACACAAGATATACATGGTTCACCCCTAGTGTAGGGGCTACGTCCACAGAACTGCGTTTATATTCAACAATTTACAAAACAATGCAGTTTCGATCTGCACACTCAGCTGCAGAACCTTCTTTCCAAAACCCTCTGTGCACTCAGCTGCAGAGGTCGTCCACACACTCAGTTGGGACTTAACCTTAAACCCAAAAATAGACCTTAGCTTCTTCGCATCACATCATCATCATAACACAAAGCCTTTTTTTTTACTCCTTTGCATAAGTGCCTATTTATACAAGTGCACTATTACAATACCATGGGCTTAAACCATGGGTACCCAAAAACCATGGGATATTTACAAAAGGAGGGGCTTCGACCCAACCCCGAAGCCCCTAAGACTATTTTGGACCACAACTCCGCTTACAAGCTTCACACCAAAACCGCGGAGTTTCCAAAATTAAGGACCTTCACACACGTATGAATGTCCCTTCCCCTGTCACCTCCGCAATGGATATGATACCTACATCACGGAGGACTCCTTATCCCTCCACTTTGGGGGAACTTTTCACATCCACCATCCGTGTCTCTTTACTTCTGCTGCCAATTTCTCTTTTCTGGATACAACGGGAAACTTTGGATTGTGACGGGTTCTTATCCATTGATCGGGATCAACCCCTTCATACAACCATCGATCCGAGTGGGTCCTCTATTTTTGCAATGTGAAATCCTAGTCTTCAACCGTGTTAATTTGTATTGCAAAATAAACCACAACCGTATATATTTTCCCTTCTTTGTTGTGATCGTTGGTATTCGGGGCCGGTACCACTTTTCACGATTTGGAATCATGACTTTATCCTCACAAGTTTGGTTTGCGAAATTGGCTGGGACCATGGATCTACTTCTGATCTCATCTCCACCGTCGAATGCTTCCGAACTTTAACCATTTCATGATTTGGAAAATCTCCTTCCATCGATCATGTTTGCTCAACAAAACCCTTTTGGGCCATTGATCGAGCTTTGCTTTGATCTCGGTTTTTCATATGTTTTCTTGCTTTAATGGTCTCCACGATTGTCAAAATTTGACCATTCTCCCGCATCTTGGGCCATAACTATGATCCATCGTTGCTCCTCTTCCTTGTGATCCTATATCGTTGGGTTATGATGCCTATCTCTACTGTACCTGTTGTCGTGATAACCTGAAGAGTGTTCACATAATGTTTCAAAGGAATGGAACCCTCCTCGAACTCTGTCGAGCCTCTAAATCGACTATTTCAAATGGAGTGTTAATAGGGGTTGTCCACTTTCTTCTCTTTTATTTTAGTAGTGATTGAATGGATTTCTCAATGAACTATCTCCCTTCTCCTTTTCCAAGTATACTATTTTGTTTGATAAATTATGCACCATTTTGACCACATTTTCTACTTGATTCGAATGTTCTTCTTTAAACCTAGTTAACAACAAAGTTTTTTTACTGGCTGTTGTTTTCACTTCCAGTTCTGAAGTATGTCTTGTGATACTATCAAGATCAACTTCCACCCTCTTAGCTTCTTCGCAATTTTATACCAGTGTGGGATTAACTTCCTTTTTTACAAACATTGATATAGGTGGGTATAGTGTTGTAGTATAATATTCTACCAAAGAATCCCCACCTTGTTTCGCCGCAGCGCTAAAACTGTTTAAAATAGTAGTGAACATTTGATTGAAATATTGAGCCTTCTCTTTCTTTTCCATATTCATAGATAATAATTCTTTCATGAGTGTGGCTACAGTTTTCTCATTTCCAAATTTACTTCTAAACATTCTTTCAAAAGTATCCTAGTTTGCTATTGAGTTAGCCAATAGACTAAAATACCATGAAGACAATATGGGATCAAAAGTATACGGGAACAGTTTGCAAACAATGTCTTTGTGCTCAACATTGAGAATACTTAGTGCGAGATAAAAAAAACTTTTCACATCATCTTCAACAGAGACACCATTTCCATGGTAAAACTTTGGTAGCATTTTTTCCGGGTACTTAGGTAAATAGTGTAAAGGTCCAGCCATGTTGAGTGGCATCCTGGATCTCCATGCGGATTGATTAACAACTATGGGGATACCTCAAAGTGGATATTGTGCTGGAGAATACGGAAAGGCTTGAGCTATAGGGAATTCATTCCCTAACTGATTGAGAGGTTGGGTGATTTCTTGGAGAGAAAAATCTACCAATTCTTCCAAATTTTCCATGAGTACTAAATCTCGAGTGTATGAGAATTCCTTCTTAGGATCTTGCCTCCTGGGTATTCCAAGAATTACTTTCAACCCACCAAGCTTATTAATGTAGGATCATGTATTCCTCCAAAAATGATTAAATTCTTCAAATGGGAGAGTGGATAAATATTTCGAATCTTCTTCTTCGGAAATTACCCTTTCTTGTTCTTCATATTCAAGAATCAAATATACTGGGAAATTTGTTTTATATGTAGTTCCAGTGAAATATTTTCTCACAAACAGATTTCCTCTGCCACCCATGCACTGGCTTCCCTCCTTCTAGCGCCAATTCTATTGATGCCTGGAAAAATCCTAGGTATAGACAATAGGGATTATCCCCGATAATCGATCCCAATTAGATCATCCACCATTTGGTATGGGGAATCTGTCCGATTAACGGTCCGACTACCGTAAATATAATGTGTTTTAAATCTTTATCGGTTACGACCCGATTCGTTGTTTATGTTGTTTTCTTTAATTGAATTATGAAATGCAAATGCCTAAATTAAATGCATGTAATTGATAAACATAAACCTCACAAGTGATGTGTAGGTTCTTACCTCCCGTCTTATCGTTCCTACTTTCTCAATTACCTCTTTAAATACAAATCTAAATAGGTTTATTATGTTCTCATCATTTTAGTCTATTCTATCCCCATAGGGAGAAGATTTTAAGTTGGAGCAAACTATTGTAACTATTCACATTAATCTCATACATAGTTGTTTCAATTTCATATGCATACTCACAGAAGAAAAATTATCAAAGAAAGATTTGATATAATAAAATATTCATTACTCATTTCATACACAGATATTTACATAGAAAGAGAAATCATTAATAACCAAAGAAATAATTTGGAGAAGTTAGAACAATCTCACAGTTGTATGGAAACAAGAAGAATTAATTCCACATTGTAAAATTCCACACATCACAACAAAATTCCCATCCATCCATTTCAAAGCAAAATAGGTCCTTCTTTATTACCACAAAAATGAGTTCTCTTATAAAATAGTTCGTCCGTTCTTTGTGCTCACAAAATTCCATTTACTCTACTCCCTATCTCTATTTATTTTACAATTACAATTTATCATCTACTATGACTCTTCGATTAACCTAACCCTAGGGATTCCAAAATTCGTCTTCTAGTGCTTTATAGTATGAAAATACCAAAAAATACATAAAAGATAAAACTTTCAAGTGGGCCCTGCCAAGTTGGAAACATATTCTCCCCATGCGTTAGCCTTTTAGGCAATACTTTTGTAGCATATTGGCTCTAGTACTTGCATGGTCACTTCATGCATTTCCATGCATTTCTCTATGTGAGTTTATTTTTCTGATGAGGACCTACGCGTCTTTTAAAATGTAAGTGTTGATTGAAGCTTTGCCACCCCAAGTGTTAATATATTCTTTGTTGACAACTTCTATTTTCTAGACGTATTGTATCTCCTCTTGTAGTCTTCCTTGCAAATGAGCCATATGTTGGTCCTTTGTTGGAATATCGATGACATTTTGAACCAAAGAAAGATGGCATTTCTTGTGGACTTGGTGTATCCATTTATAGAAGTCCTTGCATTTTTCTAAAGATTTGGAAATTTCATTATTTAACCTCAGGGAGGATGTTTTTTGTGGCAGATGTTCCACAACTTTGAGTTAGCTTCTATCCATGTGAACGCGATTTTGACCTTTTCACCGACCTCCATCAATCCTTTTGTGAAATTCAGTGATTCTACCGCATCACCTTTAGTCTCATCATTATCAGCCTCACTTTATAAATATCCCCTACAAGAGTAACTTGAGCCTATTGTATATTCCTTCAAATTTCATAGGATTGTTCACAAAAAGGAGTGATGTCCTGTTTTTTCTCATTAGTTATATTCAGCTGGTTTTCTAGAGACCCCTTCTCCTCCAACAATTCTTCTATTTTGGTTTTTATTTCTTGAACCTATTGGCTTTCCTCAGATTCTCTTGACTCCAAATATGATATTATGGCTTCAAAATAATTTCTCTCTCCCTCCATTATTACTAATTGTACATTCATTTCTTCCTTATCTATCTCCAAATTTTGGTACTCACTTTGGATTCATTCCTTTTTTTATAGGATAGAAACTTGCTTCCTTCTTAAATCTATTCCCTCTCCTCATAGTTTCACCGCACTATCCTTCAGCTTAAACATATTCTCCTTATGGTACTCCATGGCTTCTATCAATCGATCAATGTTGTCAGCACTGGCCTATGCAACTGCTATATTTACTCAGGCCATAAACTTGGGGTGTTTGTGAGTACCCTCTATTATGGTGTCTTCAGTTATTGTCACCACGTCATCTTGTGTGCCCATATTTAACCGCTTCTCTAACCTTCTTGTAATGGTATTCTTTGATTGATCCAAAATGATGGTATCTAAGCGAGTTATCATGTGTTGCTTAAATGGTGTAAAGGGATGAATCCCAAGCTCTACAAAAGAAATGTGACTTCCTGTGATTGTTCCACTTGATGACGCATGAATTTATGGGTCCACCGTGTCATTCTAGGATGCATTTCCATCCAAAGCTTCCCTAATCTTGTCCTCTACTTATTTTCTTCATAGTTCTTTAGCCGCTTCTTCGGCTTCTTTTTGTCCTCTTTCTTATTCTTTCTTTCTTTAATCTCTCTTCTTCTTTCCTCTTTTGGGATTTATTTGCTTTCCTTCTTTTGGCCTATTCTTTCTTCTTTTTCTCTGCCTCTTCTTTCTGTAACCTTGAAGCTTACTCCTTCTGTTCCTGCAACTTCATTTCCATAGTAGTGTTGTCGTCTTTGATTCCGTCGACACCACTATTCTTTGTAAATCTCTTTCTTATCTCAGTTAGATTGTTGGCCCTTCTAAATACCTCTTCATCCTTGTTGAAGAAATATGAGTATTCCTAATGAATTTTAACAGCCACGCAATGTTTTCCAACCTTTCCTCTATTATCATTTATATGGAAACGTTTCTCTCTAAAATGAAAAATATCCAACTCTTTCAAAAAATCAATGACACATTTGAACTTGGGGAACTTGTATCCTCCAATGAAGAAAGGAAGTGGTGGAAAGGTTTCCTTTTTCATATCATGTAGGAAGTTACCTACTCCATTTAAGAACTCTTTCCTCACTACCTATTTGTGGACTACATAGTTCGTGACATACTTTGGCAGTAGGGATGGATATTTGGAACATCCATACATTCTAAGGTATGTTCCTTCATGTGAGAAATAGTAGTCTCTCTAGTCGCTAATAATCTCCATGGCGTTATCAGACAGGTGGTTGGGTTCTTTGAGGAAGATTAGCTAATAAAGAGGCATAAAAAAATATGTAGAAATGTATTTGTAAAACCATGCATACTTATGTGCCAATAAAATTTTGTAAGCAACATAAATAGGAGACTCAGTCTGGGTCCAAATGCACCTAATATTGGAAAAAGGGTGTCTGCACAAAATGCAATTGATGAGGTAAGATCACATATAAAACTCAGACCTCTTCTTATTTATACCTCCCTATGCGGCTGCTACACATTATGACAGGTTGTCTGATATGATGTCTTCCTAGTTAAAAATGGTTCCCTCAAAGGCGACATAATATATTAGAGGAACCCAATTCAATTTATACAAGGTTCCATCGGCTCGGGAAAAAATTTGTTCATCACAAAAGTGATGATCCTGAATGGGGTCCATAGGCTTTGGGACTCATATTCCCCATGTTCCTTTTGGAATAAATGTATCCCTGACATTATCATTCTATTTGCACATTCCAATGGATCAATATTTATCCTTTTAATCCAATCATTGTTCATCATAACCTATGCAGGGGGTAGGTTGTAGGACAATGTTATTTAAGCTGGTGTGAATGAAGCAAGATATTCCCCTTTAATTTTAGAGATAATCTTGGAGGAGGAGTTTGTCTGGGGAAGAATACAACCAATAACCTCTAAGAAAGGAAATAGCTCTAGGTGTATAGCGGATTTATGGATTTCCGATTTTCTTATGTTTTGGTATATGATCATTTCTTAGATACCAGCGTCAAGGATGTTCTGATCTCTGATCATCTAATAGAGCTCTCCCCATTTGAAATCAAGAGAAACTCTAGTGATAGCCTTGTGTTGCAGCTGCAACCTTTTTCCCAATTTTTTTTTAAATTTTGGACCCTCCTTGTCGATTTTATCTTACCTGGATTTACTTGATTTCCTGAACTTGGTTGTTCCTCTGCTACAATTTTGAATTTTTGAGTTTGATTCGAGGTAAACTGTTTTCTTTCATTTTGGAGGTTGAATGATCTAAAAATCCTTTGTCTAGCTAATTTTTTTTTACTTTGGAAACTTCAAGTTTTGATTTGTAAATGTTTTCATTTATCGCTATCGAAATTCTTGTGAACAGTGAATCGGGACCGTAGTTCTCTATGCAGCCATCGTTGTAGAAGCTAAACGATGAATGTTCCGATCGATAGCCCTTATAGTTTTCGATGTCATGGTTTTATTGTTTTAATATTCTATTTTCTTTTCACTATCAGAAGGGTTTTTTTACTATTGATTGGAGGGCTATTCCTCATCGCTGACACGATGACGACATTGAGCTCACCATCGCCGATACTTAGTCATTAAAAATTCTGATCGCCGTAGTTTGATTTTTTCCCACCGTTGCAATTGAATAGTACATTATCTTTCTGATGTTTAGTTGGTTTATCTGTCGATGCTTTTCTATCTAGTTACTCTTTGCTCCAATCGTCGACGATTTGCTATTATCGCGGAAGCCTTAGTCTCTATGAATTCTACCATTGCGGCTCCTTAGTGAACTATCTCGCTGATGATTAGTGGATCTGAGCATTGACCTTTAGCCTTAGTTCTTCTGATCACCGATGTTTTCTATTGCTACGGGACCCATAGTTGGTTTGACTTCCGTCGTTGCGGATCCATAGTGAACTAACCTACCAATTCATTAGTGGTTCTGATCTCCGACACTTAACTATCGATGGTTTTTAGTCATTGGCATTGTTGACACTACGGAGATGTTAAAGATTATAGCCTCAACACTTAGCGTTAAAGGTATCTGACGCCGATTGACTTAATAGTCTCGTGGGACCGGTAGTCTGTTCGTTGTCTACCGTTGCGGCTATGAATAGGACTATTCTTTCGTAGTATTTAGTGCTTCCACCCATCGATGTGAGTTTCTCACCCGATACTTAGCGTTCAAAATTGTCGATAGGGTCTTACTGTTATTTTCATGGGCGACGGAGGTTTATGTTTTTGGTCAAGTTAGGGATTTCGCTATGAGAACATAGTACATGGCCTAGCATTCGATGATTAGTTTTATTGATAGTGTGTTTGTGTTTTATTGAAAAAACTAGACGATCTTGAATTTAGTCCAGGTTAATGATAAGTTTTTTGTTTTAACTGGTGATGGATTTAGCGTATTTCAAGACACAAACTCGCAGGATTTCTTTGTATAGTTTATTTGTCACATGCCCCAATTTTGCAAAATAATATTATCTTATTTTGATTTTATTCCAAGACATTATGTTAAATTTAATACTAAGTTGTAAATGATGACTCACCACAGTCAAGGATATTGAATGTAATTCTGAATATTTTAATTTTAAATAAATAAAAGTGGAGACAACATCTTGGGAGAGCTGTTAAAAAGAGTGTTACTGGTCAAGTTGGTGGAGGAGACTAGGTGGAGAGAAAATAGACAAGTGGTAGCATCCTCAAACACTTCCATTTTTTTAGGTGGAAACCTCCCTACATTTGGGGTCATGATCCCCCAAGAAAGTGGGATCATAGCAGATGGCTCAATTAATGACAACTAACCCAAAAAGACCTAGGAAATCTTAATAAAAAATCCCATTGAAGAGAGATGAGGCTGCTCGTTCCAGGAGGAGAATCATTTAGGTGAATGCACTTCAAAGGATTTCATTATGAATGGAATTTGTGGAAGGTGTTTGAGGGGTAAACTACAGGAAGTGATCTGGTACAAATTTTCAGCTGAAAGATCTTGCTGGAGAGTGCAGAGTTCGTACTGAGCCATTGGACTAGTATTTTGTTGTTTGCTCCACCCAATCCCAGCCAAGGAGACCAGAAACAGGCTCGGGGGTCCTGAGAAGTCGTTGTTTGAGTGCGCTCCAGTAGTTGGTAGGGAGGAACGGCCTCCCAATGCTGTTGTCATCCAGCTTTAAACCAGGTTCTACAATATTTTAATTGCTATGTCAAAGTTTATATCCAAGTATGAAAAAATAATGAATGATTTATATGTTATGTAGTGAACTGTTAAGCTTGAAATATCTTAATTGTTTGAATGTTGAAGCTGTACCTTGATGAAAAATAATTCTACCTGTGTTTTTCCCCATCTGAAATAAACCAGATCGTACTCTAGCACAGGTAGTGTGTTTAAAATGGATAAAGATATGATAGGAATCCGAAATGAATAGAGTTACTTATATTTTCAGAATGTTGAAATCTTTTCTTTCAGTAGATAGTTTCTTCCAGAAAGAATATTAATCTGTTTAGTAAGGTTGTTGTTAAAACCAGACTATGTATTAAGAATACTAGAAAAAGAACAGGGTCATATTATTTTACTAATAGCATTATGTTCAAGTATGTAAGTCATTCTTTTACACAGTACCTTCTTTTATAAACTATACATCTACACTGAAATAGAAGAAATAGAAATGTTAGTTAAATGCTTGTTATTTATGTTAAGTAAAGGATGTAAATATGGTTGTGTTAGTTTATATCTTTTCCTAATAATAATAGCTATTTTTAGCTGCAACTATTTGAACTCTAAGTAAGGATTGGTAACCTAATTAAATTCTGAAGATAAACTAATTTGAGATCAATAATATAATAAATAAGAACTTAATAACTCTTACAATATTCTTTTTCTTAGAATTAAAATAACTAAAAGACAGTAGTAACCTATGCTTAAAGTATTTAATAAGGAACTATCCGTATACACTTACAGACAAATTATATGTAAAGGAGTATTGAGAGGTATGAAAATTCTTATTACCTTCACCAAGCTTACAAAAAATATCTTATTAAATAAACTAAACTATTATAGATTGTTCTCAGTCTTAATTAATATTATGTATATGCAAAAATAAACTTAAGAGAATACAGTATTCACAAATATTATTATTATTAACACGAATAATATTATTATTAACATAAACAATATTGTTTATAAATCAAAACAAATTCTTTTACAAACCGGAGGAATTTTTAAAAGAAGAACAAAGATTATTTCCATAAACCCTAACCTGGATTTCCTCAAGCCATTACAATAATTTCAATAATAATAATCTATTTTTAAGGTCACCGCCAAGAAAGACACCAAATTGGTGTATGAGAGCCCCTTGTTTGTGGGACAAGGGACCCCCCTCTGTGCAGCGATTTAACTGCTAAAGTCTATAGAGGTGTACATACACTACCCCCCTCTGGATTTGAACCCGTGACCTCCTAAGAGGAAACACATGCTCTTAACCATTAGGCCCACTCAAATTCTTGTGACAGTAATCGAACTTAACAAAATAATAGTACAGAAATCATTATTATAAAAGTTAAATAGGGTAAAAACCCTAGCTCATACTTCTGAGTAAAATCTACCTGTATTTTTATATACATTAGTAACCTAGGATAAACCTTAAGTTTAGTTCTTTTTAACCATTAAAAGAACCAAATAAATTTATTACCCAAAAATGAAATACAATACTGAACAACATATACAAAATGTATACTTATGAAAGAAACTATTTCTTTTTATACAAACAGGGTGTACCTGTGAAAGCGAAATACAGGGTTAAAAACCCTTATAATTATTACCATTACAAATATCAAAACATTGAAGTAATAAACCAAATTTATTTAATTATGTAACCATTAAGTCACCAGGTTATTATAAATTACTTATAGTCCTTTAAGGACAAAACAATAGACTGTGTAATTATTATAAACTAGAATTTCCACAATGCCTTGTAATACTAATTAACAGACAATTAAATAGTATTAAAATTTGTTAAAAATTAAGGAGAATAATTTATTTCAAAACGAAGGTATCCACAGGATATAACCTAGCTTGTAGACTGTGAGCAAAAATGAGTAAGGATTACAACTAAACAATGATTGTATGTATCAGTCTTAAAAACTATAATATTAAACTTTTGCAGAGTACTTAATTCAGTGCGCAAAAACTTCACTTACAGTCAAGAAGGGTAAAAACCCTAAATTTACATAGAGCATAATATAGAACATCTGATAAACCAAAACAAGTTTGAAGACAGAACTGTCTTTACAAGAGAACTATTGAATTAAACAAGTCGTAAACTAAACATTAAAAACTATTTACATTTCTCAGTTAAAACCGAGTCTACCCATCGACTAGCGAGGGTTCGAAACTGGGTAAACCCACATATGACCTGTAAATAAATCAAACCACATAACTTATGGCGAGTCGAGGAAGGTTTCCTCAAACCCTGGGTGATTCCAATCACCACCCTGATACAAGTAGGGTCAAAATACATCACATGGACCACGGGGCTTACCCGAACTAAGCCACGAGCCATAGCATTGAAGGCAGTCTACATACTTCCTCAAACATGGATGTATATGGCCGCGAGCCCATGCAAAAGGTTTAAAATACAAAAGTAAGAAGTAAAACAACTCACGAATCGTTTATGCTATTGAAATGGCATATACACCTGTTGCAATTAAATGAACACTAAAAACAACATTTACCTATCATTTGAAGCAACGACCAGGCTCATAAACAATCTTTCACCAACTATATTTACAAATTATAGACCCAATAGTCTATAAAGACTGAACCTCACGCAACAACAAGCCACGAGGACAACGAAAGGGAGCTGGTGCAGACAGCAAGCCATGAAGACGATGAAAGGAAGATTACAAAGACATCAAGCCAAGGGCAATGATAATCTCTAAAAAGCTTGCAGAGTGAGAACCCATAGCCACTAAGAATGGATTTTAAACCAAACATTGGACACAAGGGCAACACTAAACCAAGACTCAAAACAACTGGAGCAGAAGAGGACCGACAGCCACCATGAAATCCAAGCAGAGCAGCCTCAAGGGCTAGCACAAACTGCAGAGGAGAAATGATAAGGGTTAAGGTTACAATGCCTCTTATATCTTCCACACTTGGTCACGAGAAGACCACATGGTCACGTAAATCAAACCATGCATTGATCATTCCCTATAGTGCCTACATATAACGATATCCAATTATTTAATCATTTGGAGCGAGGGGTAAAACTATGTCATAACCAAATTATTGCTTATCAATCAACACACTGCTCATCATATGATACTAGGTCATGGTTAGAACATCAACATTGTGATTACGTTGACCTAGCAAAACCTTGGTTAATGCCAAAATTGGTCATGCATAAGACTCATTCCACCATTTAACCTTATGTTATAATATTATAACATCACAAATGCGATTTGGTTGGTAATATTTCCTTTCTCTAAACATTGACTTTGTTTTGGATAGAGACCTTATGTTATGGGAGAGCTTGAGCTAACAACTATAGTTCTCCTATGTAAAAGTGCATAGGCTAATCTCTTATAAAAGGACAATACAAGTTATAACTTTTATAAATGGCATAATGTAATAGTTGAGAGAATCATAAACTCTAATTTAAACATGTTTATGACCTTGAACTAATTATAGACTGAATTTCTATTAACAAAATAGGGTATGCATGTTTATAAGTCACATAAGAACTAATAACTCAAATGATAACAAAAATAAGAAGTGGACAAAGCGTATTGTAAGAACACTTTTATGAAATTATGTTACATAGTTCAAAGCGATGATACTTTGATGAATTTTGGTTGTGACTCAACTTGGCAATTACTAAAGATTCACCATGTCAATTGGGTAGTAAAGTAGTTATAGAATTAAACAAAATAACTAGAAAATCGACCTGTTTCGAAAGCATCAATCTCAGAAAAACTGTTTGTAGACAGTAATTTAATTCAAGAGAAGTATCATAGAAAAATTAAGAAATTGAATAGGAATGATCCTATTGATTCCAGAAATTATTAGAGCCACATGGTTCGACATGAAATTAAAGTATAGGAAAACAATGATCTCATGTAAGAAGGCATTATGGTTTTTAGTTTGCACAATCGAACTTATACTATCAAAAGGTTAACAGGCTGTAAATTATCTCGCAGAAGAAAAATGTGGAACAGTTGTTACACAGTTAAGATAATGTATTATTGTATAAATACTGACAAAACAATCATTATAACATTGCAATTTATATAGACTAAAGTAGAAGTTACTTCGCAACTGAAATTATAATTTTAGAGCCATAAACATATCTTACTATCACAACGTACTTCTGAACTTTATTACAAGAAAAACTGAAGGAAGCCAAATGGTTTTACCTCGCAGAAGCTGTTTAGAGTTTAGCAGCTTAATTACTAAGCTTTATAATTGCAAATAAAATATTGTTGGATACTTTAAGAATTTTTAAACGTACTCGTTCGATCATACCTGTAAACATGTAAGAACCAGTAATCTTCTGTGTTAGCACAATTGCTAAGTAAGCCCCGGATTCAAAAGTTAGATTCCACCTACTTGACATAAAGAGACTCATCAGTAAACTGAAATAAAACAATACGCAAGTAAACTTTATTCTTGTTACAAAAATGAACTGTTGAGTTAACATAATTGAGATTTAGTAAAACTAATTACTTGACTGTTCCTTTTATTGCTAACTTTTAGCTGTTAGTAGACCTCAGGTTTTAGCATTTGTTGTTATCTCAAATTTTTAAATTTTTGTGAAAATTTGGGGTTTTGACATGTGGTATCAGAGCACAAGGTTTAAACACTAGGCCTTGATGGAGCCCAACTAGCTTTAATGAAATAGTAAATTAAATTATTTTGCTAATGTATTTTATTTTAAATGTTATTCAACAAAGAATTGCTTTTTGAAGTTTAAACAGGCAGGTATGGAAAGGCTGGAAGAGTATGTAGAGGAGGAGTCTCCAGCTACTGAAACAGGAAATTTACCAAGAGATCCTATACCAGAGGATTTAACTACCAATTCCTCATAGTTGTTACAAACTATAAAAGACCTTAAAAACTGAAATGGAATCTGTAAAGCGAGAAAATTAGAGGATTTTGAAGGCTCAAGAAGAGCTGAATCAGATCCTAACTGAAAAGTTTCAAACTGAGGGTAGGAGTAGAAGATCAGAATCAGAAGATGCCAGTCATCAATGTAAATTTAAAAAGATGAAACATACAAAAAACTGAAATTAGTTCGTCTTCTGAAGTGTTTGGTGAACAACGAAAATACTATACTACTAGTGAGAGTAGTGATGATAATCTGTACACTAAAAAGAGGAAATACAAACCTTATGAGGAAATTTCCGAGGAATTCAAAAAGATAAAACCACCAAACTTTAATGGAGAGACTGAGAAGGGGGAGGAAGCTAAATCCTGGTTATCTGGGATGAAGAAGTACTTCTAAATATATAATTATTCTAACCAGTTAAAGGCTAGAATGGCTGAATATAAACTCTCAGGAAAGGCCGACATTTGGTGGCAGGACTTGAAGAGAGTTAAGGGTATAAAAGAAAAATATGTTAGCTAGAGTACCTTTAAGAGGTATTTCAAAAAGAAATTCTTGTCTAAGCAGTATTATGAGGAGAGAGCCAAAGAGTTTTATGAACTGAAGTTAGGTTCAATGACAATGAATGACCTGAACAGCAAGTTCTTAAGTCTACTTAGGTATGTACCATACCTTGTAGATGAGAAACCAAAGATACAGTGATTCCTTAGCTGTCTACCTTATCATATTAAATATAGAATTGAATATGATAACCCAAAGACCTTGGAGGAAGCTATGAGAAAGGATAACTTCTGTTTTGAGTAGAATCGAAAGAAAGAAAGCTTGGCCAACTGGAAGGCTAAGAAAAATAATAATCAGTTTGAACAAAAGAAGAAGAATTTTGTGACTAATAGAAATTTTAAGAACAATAAGGCCAAAAATTATTCTAATAACAAGAATTTCCAAGGAAACAAGAGGAATACACCTAACAATCAAAATAATTCTAAAGGTAAGGAATTTGTGAATAATCATGGAAACTTTACCAAGAACTTTGAGCACAAAGATCCTGTCAAGTGCTGGGAGTGTAATGGCCCACACTATACTTCAATCGGTCCAAATCGGAAGAAGACTGTTAGCAATATTCATACCATACATGAGGAGATGACCGTTGGGGAACTAGCAAGGAGCATGCCTAGAATCAACACAGCCTTGGAGAACCGACAAGCTGAATATCAGACTTCCATGGTGGAAGTAGAAGGTATGATAAATCAGACCCCTGTAACTATTTTGATTGATCCAGGAGCTAGTCTCAGTTATATTGCACCTCAGATCATAGAAAAATGTAAGTTATTTGTTGATAATTTTGAGAATTCATGGTTAGTTCAGTTAGCCATTGGTGCTAAAAGAAAAGTAACCTGTTTTGTGAAAGAATGTGCATTAGTTATGGATAAATTTGAAACTGTTGTTAAACTTAATGTTTTTCCACTTGGTTCTTATGATTTGCTGATTGGTATGGACTGGTTAGAAAAACATAGAGTAATTCTAAACTGTTATGATAAAACTTTCACATGCCTAAACAGTGATGAAAAACCAATAAGTGTTAAAGGAATTCCTAGAAAAACTACTGTAAGGCATATTTTTGCTTTACAACTTAAAAGAGCTGTTAGAAAGGGATGTAAATATTATGCAGTAACAATTACTGATGAGAAAAGTAAAATTAAAATAGATAAGTTAAAAGTGGATTACATACCAGTCTTAAAAGAATATGTTGATGTATTCCTAGAAGAAATTTCGGTATTACCTCCGAAAAGGGAATTGGATTTCACAATTGAGCTGGTACCAGGTGCAGTACCTAGATCAAAGGCCCCTTATCGAATGAACATACTCGAACTTAATGAATTAAAATTGTATTTAAAAGATCTAATTGATAAAAAGTATATTCGACCAAGTGTGTCTCCCTGGGGGGAACCTTTCATCTTCGTCAAGAAGAAGGATGGAATTATGCGAATTTGCATAGATTATCGTCATTTAAACAAGATGACCATAAAAAATCGATATTTGTTTCCCCACATAGATGATATGTTTGATCAACTACATGGAGCCACAGTGTTTTCGAAAATAGATTTAAGGTCTGGATATCATCAAGTGTGGATTAAAGATGAAGACATCTTTAAGACAGCTTTTAGAACAAGATATGGTCATTACGAATTTGTCGTCCAGCTATCTTCATGTGTTTAATGAACAATGTAATGCATAAGTATTTAGATAAGTTTGTGGTCATGTTTATCAATGACATTCTAATCTATTCAAAAACTGAAGAAGAACATAAAGAACATCTAAAATTTGTTTTGCAAGGGTTGCGAGAACATCAACTCTTCGCAAAGTTTAGTAAGTGTGATTTCTTCAAGGATAAGATTCAGTATTTAGGTCACGTAGTGACCAAGGAAGGAATTTCCATAGATCTTGAAAAGATAAGGGCAATCGAAGATTGGCCGGTTCCTAAGGATGTGACAGATGTTCGATCTTTCATGGGCATTACCAGTTACTACCGGAGGTTCATTGAAGGTTTTTCGAGGATAGCAAATCCGATAACTTCCTTGCAGAAGAAAGGAAAGAAGTTCGACTAGAATCAGAAATGTGAAGAAATATTTTAAAAGTTAAAAACTTTATTAACCAGCGCACCTATTTTGAGAATAGCAGATGCTAATAAAGAATTTGTAGTGTGCACTGATGCCTGTAATGATGGCTTAGGTGGTGTTCTGACACAAGAAGGGCATGTTATTGCCTATGAGTCTAGAAAGTTAAAAGTTCATGAAAAGAATTATGCAATATATGATCTAGAATTAACAGCTGTAATACACACCTTAAAGATGTGGAGACATCACCTAATTGGCAGAATTTTTTTTTTAATGACTGATAATAAAGGATTGAAGTATATTTTAGATCAGCCTAATCTAAATGCCAGACAAGCTAGGTGGTTAGCTTTCTTAAGCGAGTATGATTTTGAAATCTAGCATATAAAAGGTAAAGAAAATAAAGTTGCTGATGCATTAAGTAGGAACGCAAGGCTAAATTTTGCAAAAGTAATCAGCACCTATGTTTCAGACTTAGATGAACAGCTTAAAGAAGGAATAAAACAAGATGAAATTTACCAGGATTTGCAAGCTAAAGCTAAATAAAATCCAATAGAAAACTTAATAAAAGGTTATAGTTTAAATGAAAAAGAATTTTTACTGTATAAAGATAAACTGTATGTACCTAAAGTTAAGCTGTTAATTCTGGATGAAATTCATAAAACACCATATTCAGATCATCCAGGTTATCAAAAGACTATAACCATGTTAAGAAAAGAGTATTTCTGGCCAAATATGAAAACTGAAGTAGTAGAATATGTTGCAAGGTGTTTAGAATGTCAACAGGTAAAAACTAAACACCAACACCCAGCTAGTTTGCTACAGCCATTACCTATCCCTAGCTGGAAATGGGAGATAATTAGTCTATATTTTATTACTGGATTTCCTAAAAATCAAAATCAAAATGATTCTATCATGGTATTAGTTGATAAGTTAAACAAGGAAGCTCACTTTATACCTGTTAAAACTACTTATAAGGCTGCAAACATAGCTGATATTTTTCTAAAACATATTTTTCGATTACATGGAGTACCAAAAGTTATAATTTCAGATAGAGATCCTAAGTTTACATGAAACTTTTGGAAGTCTTTGTTTAAAGGGATAAACGCCACATTAAATTTCAGTACTTCTTTCCATCCTCAAACAGATGGACAAACTGAAAGGTTAAACCAAGTATTAGATGATCTATTAAGAATGTATGTGAAAGACCAGCTTGGTAAATGGGGGGACTATTTACATTTGGTAGAATTTACTTATAATAATAATTATCAGACATCAGCCAAATTTAGTCCTTTTGAAATTTTATATGGAAGGAAATGTAATACTCCTATCTCTTGGAGTAATCCAGTAGATAGATTGGTATTAGGTCCAAAACTGTTAAAAGAAATGGAAGAAACTGTGAAACAAGTGCAGGGAAATCTGAAAGCGGCACAGGATCGACAGAAAAGTCAAGCAGACTTAAAAAGAACTCCAAAGGAGTTTCAGGTATGTGAACATGTGTTCATCAAGGTAAGGCCCAAAAATATCTCTCTAAGATTGGGGAGTTGTGAGAAATTAGCACCTCGTTACTGTGGCCCATTTGAAATTTTGTCTAGGATTGGACAAGTAGCTTATCAATTAGCATTACCACCTAACTTAAGAGTACGTAATGTTTTTCACATTTCCGTTTTAAAGAAATATGTTCATGATGGTACTCATGTTGTTAATTGAAATGTTGTACAGGTGGAACCAGAAGGAGAATTTCTGGTGGAACCGGATTGTATCCTCGGGAGGAGGGGAATTACACTTCAGAACCACACCAGTGGACAGGTGAAGGTGCAATGGAATCACCTTAGTCCCGAGGAAACCACCAGGGATTTGGAAAGTAAAATTCGATATGCATATCCAATTCTGTTCCAGGGGAATTCTGAGGATGAAGAATAAATAACATCGAAGACGATGCTATGTTCTAAGGGGATGTTTATGTCACATGCCCCAATTTTGCAAAATAATATTATCTTATTTTGATTTTATTCCAAGACATTATGTTAAATTTAATACTAAGTTGTAAATGATGACTCAGCAAAGTCAAGGATATTGAATGTAATTCTGAATATTTTAATTTTAAATAAATAAAAGTTGAGACAACATCTTGGGAAAGCTGTTAAAAAGAGTGTTACTATTCAAGTTGGTGGAGGGGACTAGGTGGAGAGCAAATAGACAAGTGGCAGCATCCTCAAACACTTCCAATGTTGAAGGTGGCAACCTCCCTACATTTGGGGTCATGATCCCCTAAGAAAGTGGGATTAGATCAGGTGGCTCAATTAATAACTAACCCAAAAGGACCTAGGAAATCTTAATAAAAAATCCCATTGAAGAGAGACGAGGCTTCTCATTTCAGGAGGAGAATCATTCAGGTGAATGTACTCCAAAGGATTTCATTGGGAAGGGAATTTTTGGAAGGTGTTTGAGGGGTAAACTGCAGGAAGTGATCTGGTACAGCTTTTCAGCTAAAAGATCTTGATGTAGAGTGCAGAGTTGGTACTGAGTCATTGGACTAGTATTTTGTTGTTTTCTCCATCGAGTCACGGCCAAGGAGACCAGGAACAGGCTCGCGGGTCCTGAGAAGTCATTGTTTGAGTGCTCTCCAGGAGTTGATAGGGAGGAACGGCCTCCCAACGCTGTTGTCATCCAGCTTTAAAACAGGTTCTACAATCTTTTAATTGCTGTGTTAAAGTTTATATCTAAGTATGAACAAATAATGAATGATTTATATGTTATGTAGTGAATTGTTAATATTGAAAACTCTTAGTTTTTTGAATGTTGAATCTATAATTTGATGAAAAATAATCCTACCTGTGTTTTTCCCCATCTGGAATAAACCAGATCGTACTCTAGCACAGGTAGTATGTTTAAAATGGATAAAGATATGATAGGAATCTGAAATGAATAGAGTTACTTATATTTTCAGAATGTTGAAATATTTTCTTTCAGTAGATAGTTGCTTCCATAAAGAATATTAATTTGTTTAGTAAGGTTGTTGTTAAAACCAGACTGTGTATTAAGAATACTAGAAAAAGAACAGGGTCATATTATTTTACTAGTAGCAGTATGTTCAAGTATGTAAGTCATTCTTTTACACAATTCCTTCTTTTATAAACTATACATCCACACTGAAATAGAAGAAATATAAATGTCAGTTAAATGCTTGTTATTTATGTTAAGTAAAGGATGTAAATATGGTTCTGTTAGCTTATATATTTTCCTAATAATAATAGCTATTTTTACCTGCAACTATTTGAACTCTAAGTAAGGATTGGTAACCTAATTAAATTCTGAAGATAAACTAATTTGAGATAAAGACTATAATAAATAAGAACTTAATAACTCTTACAATATTCTTTTTCTTAGAATTAAAATAACTAAAAGACAGTAGTAACCTATGCTTAAATTATTTAATAAGGAACTGTCCTTATACACTTACAGACAAATTATATGTAAATGAGTATTGAGAGGTATGAAAATTCTTATTACCTTCACTAAGCTTACAAAAATAATCTTATTAATTAAACTAAACTATTATAGATTATTCTCAGTCTTAATTAATATTATGTATATGCAAATATAAACTTTAGAGAATACAGTATTCAGAAATAATAATATTATTAACACGAATAATATTATTATTAACATAAACAATATTGTTTATAAATCAAAAGAAATTATTTTACAAAGAGGAGGAATTTTAAAAGAAGAGCAGAGATTATTTCCATAAACCCTAACCTAGATTTCCTCAAGCCATTACAATAATTTCAAACTCTTATGACAGTAATCAAACTTAACAAAATAAGAGTACAAAAATTATTATTATAAAAGTTAAATAGGGTAAAAACCCTAGCTCATACTTTTGACCAAAATATACCTGTATTTTTATATACATTAGTAACCTAGGATAAACCATAAGTTTAGTTCTTTTTAACCAATAAAAGAACCAACTAAATTTATTACACAGAAATGAAATACAATACTGAACAACATATACAAAATGTATACTTATAAAAGAAATTGTTTCTTTTTATACAAATAGGGTGTACGTGTGAAAGCGAAATACAGGGTTTAAAACCCTTATAATTATTACAATTACAAATATCAAAACATTGAAGTAATAAACCAAATTTATTTAATTATGTAACCATTAAGTCACCAGGTTATTATAAATTACTTACAGTCCTTTAAGGACAAAACAATAGACTGTGTAATTATTATAAACTAGAATTTCCACAATGCCTTGTAATACTAATTAAGAGACAACTAAATAAGTATTAAAATTTGTTAAAAATTAAGTACAATAATTTATTTCAAAACGAGGGTTTCCACAAGATAAACCCTAGCTCGTAAACTGTGAGAAAAAATGTGTAAGGATTACAACTAAACAATGAATCTATGTATCAGTCTTAAAAACTATAATCTTAAAATTTTACAAAGTACTTAATTCAGGGTGCAAAAACTTCACTTACAGTCAAGAAGGGTAAAAACCCTGAATTTACACAAAGCATAATATAAAACATCTGATAAACCAAAACAAGTTTGAAGACAAAACTGTCTTTACAAGAGAACTATTAAATTAAACAAGTCGTAAACTAAACACTAAAAATTATTTACATTGCTCAGTTAAAACGGAGTCTACCCATCGACTAGCGAGGGCTCAAAACTGGGTAAACCCACATATGACCTATAAATAAATTGAACCACATAAATTATGGTGAGTCGAGGAAGGTTTCCCCAAACCCTGGGTGATTCCAATGACCACCCTGATACAAGTAGGGTGAAAACCCAACACATGGACCACGGGGATTACTCTAACTAAGCCACGAGCCATAGCATTGAAGGCAGTCTACATACTTCCTCAAACGTGGATGTATATGGCCGTGAGCCCCTGCAAAAGGTTTAAAATACAAAAGTTATAAGTAAAACAACTCACAAATCATTTATGCTATTGAAATGGCATATATACCTGCTGCAATTAAATGAACACTAAAAGCAACATTTACCTATCATTTGAAGCAACGAACAGGCTCATAAACGATTTGTCACCAATTGTATTTACAAATTATAGACCCAACAATCTGTAAAGACTTAAACTCATGCAACAACAAGCCACGAGGACAACAAAAGTGAGCTGGAGCAGACAACGAGCCACGAGGACAACGAAAGGAAGATTACATAGACAGCAAGCCAAGGGAAACGATAATCTCTACAAAGCTTGCAAAGTGAGAAATCACAGCCACTGAGAATGGATTTTAAACCAAACATTGGAGACAAGGGCAACACTAAACCAAGACTCGAAACAAATCAAGCAGAAGAGGACCGACGGCTGCCATGAAGGCCATGCAGAGAAACCTAAAGGGCCAGCGCGAACTGTAGAGGAGAAATGATAAGGGTTAGGGTTACGGTGCCTCTTATATATTCCATGCTTGGTCAAGAGAATACCACGTGGTCACGTAAATGAAACCATGCATTGGATCGTTCCCTATAGTGCCTGCATATAACAATATCCAATTATTTAATCATTCTGAGCGAGGGGTAAAACTATGTCATAACCAAATTATTGCTTATCATTCAACACACCGCTCATCATATGATACTAGGTCATGGTTAGAACATCAACGTTGTGATTACGTTGACCTAGCAAGACCTTGGTTAATGCCAAAATTGTTCATGCATAAGACTCATTTCACCATTTAACCTTATGTTATAATATTATAACATCACAAATGCAATTTGGTTGGTAACAATTCTTTTCTCTAAACATTGATTTTGTTTTGGATAGAGACCTTATGTTATGGGAGAGCTCAAGCTAACAACTATAGTTCTCCTATGTAAAAGTGCATAGTTAATCTCTTATAAAAGGACAATACATGTTATAACTTTTATAAATTGCATAATGTAATAGTTTAGAGAATCATAAACTCTAATTTAAACATGTTTATGACCTTGAACTAATTATATACTGAATGTATATTAAAAAAATAGGGTATGCTTGTTTATAAGTCACATAAGAACTAATAACTCAAATGATAGCAAAACTAAGAAGTGGACAAAGCATATTGTAAGAACACTTTTATGAAATTATGTTACATAGTTCAAAGCGACGATACTTTGATGAATTTTGGTTGTGACTCAACTTGGTAATTGCTAAATATTCACCATGTCAATTGGGTAGTAAAGTAGTTATAGAATTAAACAAAATAACTAGAAAGTCGACCTGTTTTGAAAGCATCAATCTCAGAAAAACTGTTTGTAGATAGTAATTTAATTCAAGAGAAGTATCATAGAAAAATTAAGAAATTGAATAGGAATGATCCTATTGAGTCCAAAAATTATTAGAGCCACATGGTTCGACATGAAATTAAAGTATATGCAAACAATGATCTCATGTAAGAAGGCATTATGGTTTTTAGTTTGCACAATTGAACTTATACTATCAAAAGGTTAACAGGCTGTAAGTTATCTTGCAAAAGTGAAATGTGGAATAGTTGTTACACAGATAAGATAATGTATTATTGTATAAATACTGAAAAACAATCATTATAACATTGCAATTTATATAGACTAAAGTAGGAGTTACTTCGCAACTGAAATTATAATTTATGAGCCGCAAAGATATCTTACTATCACAATGTACTTCTGAACTTTACTACAAGAAAAACTGAAGGAAGGCAAATGGTTTTACCTCCCGGAAGTTGTTTAGAGTTTAGCAGCTTAATTACTAAGCTTTATAATTGCAAATAAAACATTGCTGGATACTACAAGAAATTTTAAACGTACTCGTTCGATCATACCTGTAAACCTGTAAGAACTAGTAATCTTCTGCGTTAGTACAATTGCTAAGTAAGCCCCGGATTCAAAAGTTAGATTCCACCTACTTGACATAAAGAGACGCATCAGTAAATTGAAATAAAACAATATGCAAGTAAACTTTATTCTTGTTACAAAAATGAACTGTTAAGTTAACATAATTGAGATTTAGTAAAACTAATTACTTGATTGTTCCTTTTATTGCTAACGTTTAGCTGTTAGTAGACCGCAGGTTTTAGCATTTGTTGTTATCTCAAATTTTTAGATTTTTGTGAAAATTTGGGGTTTTGACATTATTTTACAGAATGCATACGGAGAAGGTAAATGGACTGATATAGTTTTTTGGTTATTCATGACAGGGTGATTTCTGTTGTAGAGAAGATGTGTCTATAAGACAAAGCAGAAGAAAGGAGGCAGCAAGGAAGAAAGAGAAAGAAAATGAAGAAGTAGAGATGAAGAAAGAGAAGAAGAAAGTAACAGTCTAATATCTCAACAGATCGATAGCAGCAGAGGCCCAGGCTTGGGAAAATTTCATCAGCAACCAAGCTGGTATCTCTTTATAAAATTTCTATTAAATTTTAATTTAATATAACGTATTTTATAGCACTCACTGAAAGACAAATTTGTGAGATTAAACGGTTGGGGGTGAACCCAAAGGTCATAGGGGGAGCCCAAAGGTCACGAGGGGCAACCCAAAGGTTTTGTTTTTTTGTATAAATATAGCATAGTTTTATGTAATAAAGGAATTTTTCCAAGATGGATTTGTGATAATATGTTGTAAGAAGAACTATTTCCTTTTGCAATAACAATTACAAGTTTCCTGTTGGAGAAAGCTTGGTGGAAGATTTCAAATGTTGTGCTATGGGTTTGTTGAATGTGAACTATTTCATTTTCATCTTGCATCCATTAACTATGAGATCATTTTGACTCTTTGAACCTATGTTCTTGTTAGGATGTGCTCTAGTTTATTCTATGAAATTTCCACTATGAGTAATGAAGGCTTTTCATAAACAATGAGCTATCTTGTTGTTCATATATCTATTAATGTTCATGTGTTTTGAAATAAGTAACAGCTGTTTGTGATTTTTCTTGATGCATGTGCAGAAATGCATTACTCATTGATAAATAATAATCTTTCTCCCTAGGGATAGGTTAGATAATTATTTTTAGTTTCTTGTTGTGTGTGATTTAGATGCGAGTGAGTTAAGGCAAGAGGTAAGAACCTGCGCATCACATTGTGACCGCTCCTCATATTCTCTATCAATATGCATTCTTAGATAGGCACTTGCATATCATACTTAAATTCAAAAACTAAAATATACATGGTGGACCGGGCCATAACTGGTAAAACCTTGTATTTTGTTACTTGACCTACGGTAACTGGACCGTAAACCAGACGGATCCCCCATACCAAACAGTAACGCGCTAGTTGGGAATGTTTACTGGGGAGAATCCCTAGCTATTGTTACCTACGAATTTCCAGTCATCAATAGTTTTTGGGACTAGAAGGAGGGTAGCCAGTGCATGGCTGGTCGAGGAAACCCATTTCCTTGAAATTATTCCACCGGTAACAGTTCTAAGAGTAGTTTGTTTCCCAATCCAATTCTGGAAGAAAAGGGTAAAGAGCATCTGTATCCTGTCGATAACGAAGTAGTCAATGATCTGAGAATATTTACTAGGGAATATGAAAATAATATTGGAGGATTACCGATTATCCCTGCCTTACCCAGAAGAGAATATTGAAATAAAGACTGTCCTATATTGGAAGACGCTGTGTTGGTTGAATATTTTGAAGAAATGGTAGAAATAGCCTTACAGAAAGTTGTTCAACCTCTAAATCAGTTGGACCCAAGTACACCTTACTGTTCACCTGTTCATTCACCACCTCACTCTCCACTTAAAATAATGGCAAATGTAAACGCAAATCAACCACCTAACCCACCAAATCCACCACCTGCTTGGAGGGCTAGATCACCATTAAACCTAGCACCCCCTTTGCATGACTTACCTTAATATTTTGAGAAAATGTTGCCTAAGTTTGACCCAAGTGAAAATATTTTGGTAGATGATAATTTGCAAAGATTTTACTTGGCTTTAGAAGGATTGTGGGCTGGAAAACATGAAGATGTAGTCTGTAGATTGTTCCCTCATACCCTGAAAGGAGCAGCAACCTCATGGTATTTTGCTCTACTTGCAAACTCAATCACAGACTGGGATACTTTTGAAAGAATATTTAGACGTAAATATGCAGTCCAAAAAACTCATGCAGCTCTGATGAAAGGGTTATGTGCTTTAAAGAAAGAAAGAATGGAAAAAGTGCATAGTTTCACTCAAAGGTTTTCTGCTTATCTAAAGAATTTTTCTGCAACTGATAAACCATCTGATAAATTTTTGAGTGAATACTATGCTTCAGCTATAGGGCCTGAATTGGCCATGTTTTCCAAGATGTTAGTCAAACCTACATTGTCAGAAACTTATGAATAAGCTGAGAGGGTAGAAGCTAAAAAAGATAGCATAGAAGATTATCTTGAGCAGTCGGGAGAAAAAACTTTTGAAGGAATGTTGAAAATGATGCAGAAGCTATCTAACAGGGTGATAGATCTGGAAAAATAAAAGGAGGCTCATAAAGCATACAAACCTTATTATAAAAGGAGAGAGGACAACAATAAATCTAAACCTCCTCCACACAGTCTTGCATCAATGAATTTAACTAAGGTAGGTATGGATAATTTTTGCACCTTTCATCAGCAACCTCATTCTGAAAATAATTGCCCTTAATGGATCAATTCGATGACATTAGTAATGAATCATCTATTGGACTCTAAGCTAACAGAAGATGATGATGAGGAAGAAAATGGTAATAAATACATAGAAAAACAAGAGGATGATGCTTTGGTTTTATGGGACTGTGTCTCACTTTTTGATATAGAAGAGGAGGGTTCACTGAAACAGAAAAAAAACATCAGAAACAAATGTGACAACGAGAATTCAAGGTTTGTTAAATAAAGACAATTCAATACTTCTGAAAATTAAGAGACTTCAAGAGAATGTAAAGAAAATTTAGAAGAGCACCACAGCTGATAAAATACCTGAATTCACCATTACGAGTCAAAATCCAAAGAAAATCAACATGCCTGCTAAGCCTGTTGAAGAAAAGATTGATAATGTAAAAAAGAATCTTGAAGAACATAAGATGGATTATAATATTGTGGAAGATATTAAAAGGGATAAGGCAAATATCTCACTGTTTGAAATGTGTAATGTACCTCGGCAGAAAGGAAAATTGTTAAAAGAACTTGAAGTACCAGAGAAAAAGCTTCCCACTGACAACCAACCTGAAGAAGAATAAATTGGTGAAGCAAGTGTGGGAGGTAAGTCTAAGTACAAAACCCCACCATTTCTCCTAACTTTTGAAATTTTCAACCATAACGTGCACAATTGTTTAGTAGACTCAGGGGCATCAGTTAATGTTATGCCACTTTCAGTCTGCAAGAAGATAAATGGACAACCTAATCCATCTACCTAGAAGGTTATTCAGTTAGACAGAACAGCTGTGAAGTTAATTGGGGAAATGGAGGATGTTTTGATTTGATTATCTTCAAATGAAAAGGTGTGTCAGTTCATCGATATTGTAGTAGCATACATACCTAAGGCTTATGGACTTGTTTTGAGTCAGGATTGGTCAGGAAAGCTAAATGGATATTTTGCATCGGATTGGTCACATCTATGGTTTCCTTATAAGGGAAGTCCCAATCAAATAAAAGTATTAAGATATCCCCACATGAAGCACAATGTTACTCAGTTGGAGGGTAATAATGAACCAATGAATTCTGTATTGGGAAATTATCTAATTCAGCTAGAACCAGGAAACTACCAAGCAAAAGAGGCTAGCAGTACACCAGACACCCAACCCGATCTCCTTCGGTTTTCACGGGCTGATGAGATTGATTGTAAAATAGTAGATGTACTTTTTGATAATGGGTAGGCCTTTTTCAATTTGCAGTCAAGCCTAGCCCCTCAACTTACAAGCTGCCAGATTTACAGGGGTGGGTAGAGAACTGACTAGTTAGTGGTTAATTCTCAAACTTTATTTTCTTGGTTTTTTATTTCTTGATTATCTTGTACATAAATAAACTGATTTGGTTGTTTATTTTTGTTTTATTTTTGTTTGTTTTAGTTTGATTTTGATTGATTTTGATAAAAGAAGCAAAATTTTGGTTGCATGGAAAACACCAGAATTATGGATTAACTAAAATCCTTGATTATAAGAATGTGTATTATTGATTTATCTAAAATAATTCTTCTAGTTTAGTATTTTTCCTAAATATTTATGAATACATTGAAGTCCTACTTAATCCTTGTAAAATAACTCAGGATCAAAAGGTCTAGAATACTATTTCGAGGCTCCATCCATATCACATTTAAAAATTTCTTAGGGGGTGATAGAAAAAGACCCATGGAAAGGAAGCAGGGTAAACAGTATATTATATATAAATGATCCCATGCCAATAATTGAAATCCAAAAGGCTAATAAGAGTAAAAAAATCACCTAAGAAAGCAATGTGTATTAAAACAAAGTACTGAACCATATGAGTACAAAATTGCCAAAGTGCTTCTCCGTCCGTGAGCTGAAGATTAAATACATATCTCACACAAAAAGACACTATGGATAGAGGAGCCTGAATAACAAATTCAGAAAGAAAGGCATGCAGGAGGACTCAAAAAGGACAAAATTCCAAAAGCACAAAAAGTGCAAAATGGCATGGGAATGAGGAACAAATGAATATTTATGTTTACCATATGTTACAATCCTATGGTGTCCAAGCTGGAAGCTACCCAAAGACAGAGGTAAAAAATGAAACTCATATTCCTGGCCTCAAAAGAGTTATCTTGACTTTGAAATCTTGGTTTCTATTTTCCTAAATTGGACTATCATCAATGATTAAAAGTACATACATTTGCCATTGGGGAAATTCAAACATCTAGAAGAATTCAACATGTTGGTTTTATTGTCAAACATTCTGTTACTTAAGGAAGAAATTGTCCAGAGATCTGGGTTCACCAGGTAGTCACCAATTGTTGCAGCTGCAATTTTTTTCCCAAATTTAAAAAAAAAATTTGACCCTCCTTGTCGATTTTATCTTGCCTAGATTTACTTGGTTTCTTGAACTCGGTTGTTCCTCTGCTAAAATTTTGAATTTTTGAGTTTGATTCGAGGTAAATTGCTTTCTTTCATTTCAAAGGTTGAATAATCTAAAAAGCCTTTATCTAGCTAATGTTTTTTGACTTTGGAAAGTTCAAGTTTTGATTTGTAAATGTTTTCATTTATCGCTGTCGGAAGTCTTTTGAATAGTGAATCGGGGCCATAGTTCTCTATGCAGCTACCGTTACAAAAGCTAAACGATGATTGTTCCGATGGATAGCCCTTATATTTTCCAATGCTATGGTTTTATTGTTTTAACTTTATCTTTTCTTTGCGCTATCGAAAGGTTTTTGACTATTGATCGGAGGGCTAGTCCTTTGCGTCGCTGACATGGTGGCGGCGTTGAGCTCACCATCGTCGATACTTAGTCATTAAAACTTCTGATCGCCGGATTTTTAATTTGAAAGAGGAAGCTGTAGTCTAATTTTTTCCTGCCGTTGGGGCTGAATAGTACATTATCTTTTCGATGTTTAGTTGGTTTATTTGTCGATGCTTTTCTAGCTAGTTCCCCGTTGCTCCGATTGCCGACAATTTTCTATTGTCAAAGCAGCCTTAGTCTATATGAATTCTACCATTGCAGCTCCTTAGTGAACTATCTCGCCGATGATTAGTGGTTCTGAGCTCCGACCCTTAGCCTTAGTTCTTCCAATCGTTGATGTTTTCTATTGTTGTGGGACCCGTAGTTGGTTTGACTTCCGCTGTTGCGGCTCCTTAGTGAACTAACCTACCGATTCATTAGTGATTCTTATCTCCAACACTTAACTATCGGTCATTTTTAGTCATTGGCATCCCCGACACTGCAGAGATGTTAAATATTATAGCCATGACACTTAGCGTTAAAGGTCTCTTACGCTGATTGACTTAATAGTCTTGCGAGACCCGTAGTCTATTCGATGTCCATCGTTGCGGCTATGAATAGGACTATTCTTCCATAGTATTTAGTGCTTTTGCCCGTCGATGTGAGTTTCCCACCCAATGTTTAGTGTTCAAAACTGCTGATAGGGTCTTACCGTTGTTTTCATGGGTGACGGAGGTTTATGTTTTTGGTCAAGTTAGGGCTTTCTCTATGAGAACACAGTACATGGCCTCACAATCGATGATTAGTTTTATTGATAGTGTGTTTGTGTTTTATTGAAAAAATTAGATGATCTTGAATGTAGTTTGGGTTAATGATGAGTTTTTTTTTTAACTGCAGATGGATTTAGCGGATTTCAAGACACAAACTCGCAGGATTTCTTTGTATAGTTTATTTTACATAATGCATACGGAGAAGGTAAATGGACTGATTCATTGTTATGGTTATTCATGACAGGGTGATTGCTGCTGTAGAGAAGATGTGTCTAGAATACCAAGAAGAAGAAAGGAGGTAGCAAGGAAGACAGAGAAAGAAAATGAAGAAGCAGAGATGAAGAAAGAAAGGGTGTAAGATCTCAACAGCTCGATAGCAGCAGAGGCCCAGGCTTGGGAAAATGTCATCAGCAACCAAGCTGATATCTGTTTATAAAAGTGCTATTAAATTTTAATTTAATATAACGTATTGTACAACACTCACTCAAAGACAAATTTGTGAGATTAAACGGTTGGGGGGGACCCCAAAGGTCACAACGGGAGCCCAAAGGTCACAAGCGGCAGCCCAAAGGTTTTGTTTTTTTGTATAAATATAGGAGATTTAGATGTAATAAAGGACTTTTTCCATGGATTTGTGAGAGT
>LPNX010104824.1:64106-93424 GCA_001517045.1 Pseudotsuga menziesii | reverse complement strand
AAAGCATATTTTATAAAACTAGTTTATAATTTAAATATTGTAAGTGAAACGATGGGTTATTTCATAAAACCATGGGCTATTTCACTTTGTTTTTTAACTTTTCCCATTTTTTTTTCTTTGTTGATAATTTTTTTTATTTTTTATTCTTCACATTTCCCTCTCGTTCTTGCTTCATATTTGGACTGGAACTAATACTTCTTCAATGAAATTCAAAGGCCAAAGGCCAATTTTTGGTCAAAAACATTTTTTAACCAGAGACACTCTGAATATGGATGGCTAAAAGCCAATGTGAGGTCAAAGATCTAAATTCAAGGAAACCTTGAACATGTTTTTTAACTTTTTTTTTTAACTTATGTTTTTTAACACTTCCCCTTTTATTTCTTTTGTTGATAATTAGTTTTCTTTTTTTTGGTTTTTTTTATTCTTCATAAAAAAAAATCTTCATTTTTCCCTCTCGTTCTTGCTTCATATTTGGAGTGGAATTAATAATTCTTCAATGAAATTCAAATGGCCAAAGGCCAATTTTTGGTCAAAAACCAATTTTTACCAGAGAAACTCTGAATATGGATGGCTAAAAGCCACTGTGAAGTGAAAGACCTAAATTCAAGGAAACTTTGAACATGTTTTTTAACTTTTCTTTTTAACTTATGTTTTTTTTATTCTTTATTTTTCCCTCTCGTTCTTGATTTGATACCACTTGAAGTAGACAAAGACTTCTAAACCCACATGATTCGCATTTTAACCCACAATGATTGCTCAGTTGAATAATCAACCAATGGAAAATAATTCCATATTGGAAATATAAAATAATATTAAAGATGAATGATGATAAAATATTACAAAGTGAGTGCCATATATATATTAATTGTAAAGGCACTTTGGATACAATCCATGAAAGGATGCCTCATTTTAGAATAGTTGACTAATAACCATTTATTAATTACTAATTATTAATTATTAATAACAATATATATAATTAATATATATTTCTGTTGCTAAATTTCTGTGGTGGTTAGTTTTTGATGTTGATGTCACAGAAACCACAGTATCGAAATGACCAAGTTGACGTTTTGGATCCATATCAGCATCCATCATCAGGACAATGTCGAAGGTGGAGAGATTGAGAATCATTGATAAATACTGAACCTGGGTAGAAAAGGTTTAAGGTCGGCCGCGGAAACTAGGGTTTTCTAGGTTAAACATTTTTATTAATTTTATTTTAATATCAAAGTATGCGGAAAAGTTATTCTTTAAACCTATTTCATGGAAAAAGAAAAAGTTTATATTGTTAAAAATATTTAACAATGGCTACTATTAGAAAATGTTTGAAGAAAAAAGAATTTTTTAATAAATAATTATTTTTAAAAATGTTAATAAATTTGTATATCAAAATGTCAAAAGTTTTAATTATTATTAATAACAAATTTTATTTTAATGGCTATTAATTTGTCTAGACTTAAGGGGAAAATTTTTTTTATTTCAATTTAAATGCCTATTATTAGGGAAATTTATATTTAATTACATTTTATTTTAATTTATTAATTATAATCTTACCTTTTTTATTTTGATTATAACTAATAAACATACCCTAGGAATGAGTTTCTTATACGTTATATTATCATTAATAACAAATATTATTTTAAATTCCTATTAATGTGTCTAGACTTAAGGAAAAAAATTTTAATTACATTTTAAATGCCTAAAAATAGGGAAATTTTTATTTAATTTCAATTTAATTTAGTTAATTTCATTTTAATTTAGTTTTTAATTCTAATTTTACCCTATTTAATTTAATTTTAACTTATAATTATGTTTAAACTTAGGGAAAGGGTCTAAAGGTTGCTTATAATCTATTTTTTAAAAACCTAAAGTTTTAAAAAGATTTTTCAAAAAATCTTTCCATTTTTAATTTTAATTTTAGGGTATTTTTTAAGGATAAGGTAATAAATAGTAGGGTATTTTTAAAAGTAGGGTTTTATGTCTAAACTTAGGGAAAGGGGTCTAAAAGTTGCTTATAATCTATTTTCAAAAACCTAAAGTTTTAAAATGATTTTTTCTCAAAAAGATCTTTCAAATTTAGTTTTAAATTTTAGGGTATTTTTTAAGGATAAAGGTAATAATTAAGGCCAAGGAAGGAGGATAGAGGAATAAAGGGGAGGGGCCTGAAAGAGGAAAAAAGGGGGCAAAAGAAAAAAAGTTAAGGGACAGAGTGGCCTTTCCGATTGAGAATAGCAGGAAGCCAACTAGTGCTCACCTCGAGGCCACCATCTCTGTTTAGGTTGTGTGGGAGTTTGGTAATCTCTAAGGCCTCTCTAAATTTTCTTTTAAAATAGTGGTCTTCTTTCGCGAGGATAATGGTGTCTTCTAGGCAAATGTGATGTTTAGTTTTGGCTACATGTTCCGCAAGGGATGAGGAACAGATACGTTCTTTTCTAATGTCTGCCCCATGTTCTTTTAACCGCGTGTGGAAAGAACGTCCCGTCTCTCCTATATAGTTGATCTTGCACAAACAAGGGATCTTATAAACCCCTCTGAATTGTGTATGATCAGCTGGATCTTTAACGGATCTCATTCTTTTCTTAATGGTCTCTACAGGTTTGAACGAGGTCGTAATGTTGTTCTTATTGAGAATTTTAGAGATCTTATCCGTCACCCCTTGTATGTACGGTAAGTAAGCTCGTGGGTTCGTGGTGGTCTTGTTGTGGATTTTGCCAAGGGTCTTCATGATGACCTTGGGTTTGTAACCTATGTTTGTGAAGACTTCTTTGAGGTGGTCTTTCTCCTTTTTAATATGTTCCGAATCCGCGATCCTTGAGGCTCTCACTGCCAGGGTATTGAGAACACCTATCTTTTAGGAAGGATGGTGGTGGGAGTCAGTGTGGAGGTAGCTGTCCGTGTGCGTATTTTTACGGAACACCCCGTGTCCAAGAGTGCCATCTTCTTTTCTCATGAGGAGGACATCTAGAAATGGGATGCTCCCATTTTCCTCAAGTTCCATTGTGAATTGGATGTTGGGGGAGATACTATTAACGTGTGTTAGGAATTTACTGAGCTCCTATTCACCATGTGGCCAAACCACATTTGTATCATCCATGTACCTTTTCCATCTTGATGGTTTCAGAGGATAGGATTCCAGGGCTTCTCTTTCAAATTTTTCCATATATATATTGTTTCTTGTTATTATTTAAGTTTGTTATAGCATAACAAAGAAGAAAAATACCCCATCTCAAAATGAAAACAACTGCCATATGTTTTACCCAAGTTTCTATATAAAGCTTTAATCTTTGGAAAATCAGAAGGGTACAAAAGATGGGGCGCCTGCTTGTCAAATACTAATTTTTCGTGGGCTGGGTTGAAAACGATGTCTCCAAATGTATTTCCTTAACTAGATACTTTGATAATGGTGTTTTGTGGGATAAAATTACAATAAAATCATTCATTTATAAAGAAAAACTAAAAAACTGTGCCATTAATGCAGTCGCTAGATGGCTAGGAGTTAAATGCAGTGGGTGGAGAAACATCGTTTCGCATGATACAAATTTGGTTGCAGCGGAAAATATTGTGATGCCGATAGTATCAAAGAAAACTTTTGAGTTAATCTAACCATGTCAATGATATTGTTTGCGTCACACCGATTGTGTCAGTATTCTTATCCCACTAATTTCTTTGATCTCAGGACATGCGACCGTTTCGACCAGTTTAAGAGTCATTCTTCCTTTTTCAGACTGTCGAACGCTTCGGAAAAAACTCCCAAGTCTCCTTCGGGTGTTTCGACGTGAAAATCCAAGTTGACCCGAAGCTCTTCGTTCAACGATATTTCCAAGGTTCTTCGACCGTATTGGTGGAAACTTGTGAGTTTCTTTCGACAATGTCGGTGAGTTTGTTTGAGTTCTTCTGAAATGGTGAATGCAAAAATCCTTCCATTATCTAGTAGATCATGTCAGATATATTGGATGAGTTCCTCCAACACGTTGGAGAAATTATCCAAGTTACTCTAATATGTCGGCATAAAAACATGAGTTTAACTTAGCCAAAAATTATTTGTTCAACTTTAGGGAAAAAAAACTAAGTGTGCAGGATGGACTCCCTTGAACTGGAAAACTAGTCAAAGTAAGATTTTAATAAAAAATATAAGGAGGGGCATAAAATAAAATAAAAAAATTGGGGAAGCAGTTGGAGCAGCAACACATTAACATGGGAGATGACTCCCAAATCCCAGCTATCGAGAGAGGTTTCATTAAAATCCATCATGGTGAGTTCAAGATTCTCCTCTTTGTGCCCTCTCTTGCATCAAATTTGTTGTCTGTTTATCAGATGACCCATACAGGCTCCCCTAAGAGAATTACATTTTACTCTAACTTGGTTGAAATCACATAGAAAGCTACTGGAAAGGTCATAGCAAAAGGGATTGAAAATCATGCCACAAAGGCTTATGAGTTCTCTCAATTTTTGCATGTTTCACCTCCTACAACTCTATTGACTCATGTTAATGACACTAGCAAGATATGGCATGAGATATTTGGGAATCACAATTTCAAATATCTCCAGCAAATCAACAATGACAAAATGGTTGAACGCTTCCCACTCATCCAAACATCAGATGAAGTATGTCCTGGTTGCTTGGTAGGTAAGCATCCAGAGAAGAGGTATGAAGTTGGGAAGGCATGTAGAGTTTCCTCTATACTTGATTGGATACAAAGTGATGTGCCAATATCAATTCCTACAACATCAATTAATGGTTCCATGTATTTCCTTACTTTTATTAATGATTGTTCTAGGCTATGCTAGGTATGTTTCATGAAACATAAATCAGAAGTATTTGAAATCTTTAAAGTTTTTGAAGATTTGATAGAGAATAGTTTCAGGAAAAAGATCAAGTGCATAAGAACAGATAATGCAGGTGAATACATTAAAATATATTTTCAGCATTTTTGTGAATCAGAGGGGATTCGAATGGAACACTCAGTTCCATACACACCACAGCAAAATGATGTGGCTGAGAGGAAAAATAGATCATTGAAGGAGAGGGAAACCTATCCTCTCCAAGAAAAAAATATTCCTCTTTCTCCTTGTGAAGAAGTTGTAAGCTATGCTTCATACATAACAAATAGAATTCCTTATAAATCAGTGGTTGGGGACACTCCATTCAAAGCACTACATGGGAACAAGCCCAATGTCTCTAACTTGAGATTTTTTGGTTCCAAAGCTTGGGCCATAATACCCACTAATAAGAGAAAGGACTTCCAAATCCAAAGTAGTGAATGCATACTATTGGGATATGCAGAGGATGAAAAAGAATATAAGTTAATGGAACTTGCAACTATGAATTGCTTCATTGAGTGCAATGTTCATTTTGAAGAAGATTAGTTGTTTGATCTGCCACCATCCGAAGCACAATAAGGTATAACCACTCTTCCACTACCTTTTGATGATGGTGATTTTTCACATGTTTTAAATTCAGATGAAGAGGAACAATATTAGCATGATCTTGGTATTGATGCGGTACCTCATGAGATTCTAGATCCAGATCCAACTCCCATCCAAAATAAGTGGCCTAAGCCTAAGTGGGCCAAAAAGATCATTGTTGTAGTTGGGGATGGTGCTGGAAATATAGAAGATAGAAGGAGAAAAAGGTCCCAGTATCAGAATGAGCATGTTTCCCTCTCTCACACACAGACTCGCTCCGTACATAGTGGTGCAACAAGGTTCCAGGAAAGTACTACTTTATGATAGATAATGATCAACCATTTGGCCCACAAAAGAAGAAATTTTATCATTCATTTCCTCCTCCAATAAGAAGAAACACATACTACATCCATCAGATGAGAAGAACACTGAGAGGTTCACATGCACAACTTTAGGATGCTACTACATAGAAGAACCATACTACTACATAGTGCTTCAAATTGTAGCAAATGTTTTGCAAGTTATTTCCCAAAGAGGAAGTTTTTTTCTCCTAGGAATAGCTTGTATTTCCTATTCCTGCTTATTTTTAGGGGGGAGGGTTCCCATGAGGTTTTCCCCTATTTCCTCAGTTTATTAAGAATCTTTTTAGTTCTTTTATATTGTAATGGGTGACTTTTGGCCTTGTTTCTAGGGCCCACAGTTGTTCAAGTTAGGATTTATAATCCTCCCTTGTCCATATATAGTCTATTAGATCATTTTCCTAACTTAGGAGTCATTTTCTAGAGTCTAGTGCCTCCATGATTTTGGTGCCACTGGTGCCACTGGTGTGCCCCATTGGTGCCACTGGTGCCAATCCCTACAATTTAGGAGCCACTTCGAGTGACACCACCAACCTCCATCAGTTGGTTGTGGTTGGTAGGTAGTTATTCTAAGTTATGCTCGAGTTACATTCAGTTATATTTCCTTCAGCACAGTTAGCACCAATATTTCATGGCTACATGGGGGTAGGAACCATTTCTCACCTACCTCATCAGTTTAACTGGTTTAACTGATTGAGAGACTGAATTAGACATATGTAGTTAGACTAGTGAGCTCCGATAATGATTTAGACACGTCTAGTTATCCAGTTAGTTAGGATTGAGTTGGTATATTCGAATCCTATACACATGATTCTAATTATCCTTTATATAACATCATTGTATACTTGTGGGATTAATGAATATAATGTTGTAATTTACTGATCATATCTTATCAGTTTTATTTGAAAATTTGTCTTTTTTAGTGTACATTATTCATTCCACTTTACTGCACAATTATACCTTTCAATTGCACTCATTCCATGTATATCAATGGTTCAATAATTCAAACATCATCGTCCTAGTTGAAACTACAAGCAACTCAAAAAATCAAGTGGATTAATTACCTGCAACCGTTTCATTTGGTAATTAAGTATCGGAAAGGAAAACCCAATGCCATAGCTAATTGTCACAGCTAACCACCCATTACTCTATTGTCTAGAGTGATGAGTATGTAGATTTATGACACCACTACTTGGCCACAATTGTATTCAATAGAATGTGTCTTCTCTACAATTTATCAACAACTTCAGGTCGAAATTTTTTCTACTACTGACTACTTCCTAAAGGAAACCTTGCTATAAAATCTTGGACAGCTTTGTGTACCCACCGGTGAGCACCAACAAAAGCTCAATTGGGATGAGCACCACAGCAATACTGTAGGACATTTTTGAGTCACAAAAACACTTGTTATCCTCCAAAATTATTTTTATTCTCCTTCACTTAAATCTAATGTCAACAAGTACATTCGATCATGTTTAGTTTGTTCCATTGCTAAACCATTGAATCAACGAAAAGGATTGTACACAGCCCTTCTAGTTCCTAGCCGACCATGGGAATCTATTTCTATGGACTACTTGATGGGATACCTGACTACCAAACATCAACATGACACAATTTTTGTAGTAGTCGACACATTTTCCAAGATGGCTATACTCATACCATACAAGAATACTACAGAATCACAACAAACTACTCAGGTCTTCTTCAAACATGTGTGGAAACTTTATGGCCTCCTGACAACCATTATTTTCGATAGAGATGTTAGATTTGTCAGCTCGATGGAAATAGCTTGCCATGAGACTTTATTTGTTGACAACCTTCCATCTATAGACCGACAGACAAACAAAAATTGTAAATCGCTTGGTAGTACAACTGCTTCGCATGTAGAACCACAAGAATCATCGAACATTGGATGATAACCTTACATACATACAACATGCCTACAATTGTGCTCAACACAGCTCTATAGGAAAGATTCCATTTGAGATATGTTATAGATTTCAACCCTCAACTCCTATCGACTTGATTGGTTCCTCGACACAGTTGAATGAAACTAACTTCGAAGGACGACAAGTTGAGAAAGAATTAAAGTTTAGAGATCAAATATACAATATCCATAAGCAAGCACGTGAAAATGTTGCAATGATCTAATGCAAATGCTAAGGCCTCATATGATAAACATCGTATTCCTCATTAATTCTAAATTGGGGGTCAGTTCTAGTTACATCTAAAGAAGGAGCGCTTCACTGGCCCATACAGAAAGGTGAAACCTTTGCGCTGCGGTCCATACAATATCCTTAAACAAATTGGAGAAAACATTTTTCAGCTCGACATTCCTACATGCCTTGGCCTACATCCATTCTTTAATGTAGATATACTTTGACCATACAATGCACCATTGTTGGAACATAATGAATTGACGACAACACAACCCGACGAGATCCATCCAAATGTTCAGGAACCTATCCTTTGTGACACCATTGTGGGATGACACATATGCCATACAAGGACGAACTCCATTCCCTTGTTTCAAGTGGATAAAGCTGGACAGCTCCCCATGTAAGGAAAATGGTACTCTACTACTGAAATATCCAACAAGTTTCCTCACCTAAATGAATACAAAATGGAGACCATTGTTTCTTAAGGAAGGAGGAATGATCCAACCAGTAGTTGGCATGTTGTCGAATTTCGATAAAGTCTAACACTTCGATTGATTCGACTACTTTGACAGGTTCAGCATCGGCTTCGACAAGTCCTAATGTCAACAGAACTAACTTTGACAACCTCGACGGATTTCATGCTCGGCATACAACATCTCCACATGCATTTTCGACATCAACAACTATCAAACATTAGCAGAGTATCTCTCTATCTTCCAGTCATCTGCGATGGTAGAACTTCTGAACCGTTATAACTTATTTTGTAACTAAATGTAACAGGTAGTTACCCAAGCATCTACACATTCTATATAAACATGTACACTATTGTAGTATACATCAATCGATTCCATCAATCAATTCAATCAGTCATATTGATCTATTAGTCATTGAAAAGTGTTTGGTTCGAATTCTTGCATATTGTATGTGCACATACTTTCTATCGATATAGTGTATTTCCTGCTTTACTTGTTCTTTTTTATGCTTCTGCTATAACAATGCTCGCCTCATTTAGTTGACTGGTGTCCCTAGTGTGCACCTCGATACGACTTGGATCAAATGATGTAGTGATTTATAAAGGTTGAAAAAAAGAGAATAAATGCATGGATTTCTGAGGGTCATAACTTTTGACTTGGTTTTCCATTTGGGATCAAATTTAATAGTAAATTATGTTTCGAAGTGTTCAATGTAGTGGTTGATAATATCCTTCTGATTGGAGTTTTTTTTTACACTTTTTTTTAGGCCAAATTCCTTCATATAAGGCCCCAAATTAAGGTTTTAGTGATTTGCGGTATTTTTTTAATTTGAAATTAATAGATATCTCTTAGTTTACAAACCTAATTAGAAAATAAATTTGACAACTAGTGTCGCTATAGTTAGCTTATAGTTTCTGTTTAGTTTCATAGCTATACGAGAATTTTCTAAAATTAGCAATTTTTGAAAACCTCATATTTCAAAAATCTCAGATAGTAGTTATAAATGGTTGGACCTTCATTGTAATAGTTAGGATGGAGAATGAATAAAAATATAGTTATTTATTCCCACTCTCATGTGTTTTCATGGTTTTTAGATCTTTTGAATTGAATCAAAGCTTATTGGAGGCATCAATAAGTAATAGCCCGCATAAGTAGAAGACACATCAATGGATTAACCAAGACAAATTATAGAAGATATGTCAACTCTTGAAGCAATTTTTTTATTAGAATATGCAAGTATTTATGTGGAACTTGAAGAAAAGTGTAATGTTGAAGTACAATAAGAAATGTTAAATACAATGAGAAGTTGGAAGGATGGCCTAGATAATATTAAAGTCAATAATTCCAAATTGATGAATGCTAGATCGGAACATAAAGAAATAAATGAATTAATTTTAAAAACTTTAACAAACCAAATACCACAAAAAAATAATGGTCAAAATTCTTATAGTGTTAGGAAAGAAAAAAGAGAAAAGACAAAATTTTCCAGCAATGAGGAAACAACATATAATTTTCAAACCTCACATAGAGAGTTAGAAAAGAATGATGAACCTAAGTATAAGAAACAAAAAGGAAAATCAGTGGAACTACAAGGGGAATTCAATAAATTAAAACATCCCATCTTTGATGGAGAATCTGAGGAGGTTGTTGAAGCATGGTCGTTAAACATAAAATGATATTTTCAAGTAAATAGTCATGACGATAATCTGAGAGCATGATTGTCCATTTTCTAGTTGAGTAGGAAGGATGCTTCGTGGTGGAAGGAATCTAAAAGCGTAAATAATATACACAACCAGGATTTAAGTTGGAAACTTAAAAAAAAATTCAAGAGGAAGTACATGTCAGAATGATATTATGACAAGAAGGCCAAGGATTTTAACAACTTAAAATTGGGACAATTAACTATGTAAGAGTTCGTAACAAAATTTGTTACTTTACAACGTTATGTACCATATTTGAAGGATGAAAAAGAAAAAAATATATCATTTTATTTGTTGTTTACCTCCGGTCTATAAAGATAAAATTGAATTTGACATTCCCAAGACTATGGATGAAGCAATCAGGAAATCTAAACTATGCCATCTCCATGTTTAAAAAAAGATCTGAATTAAGCATAACTTGGTAGTATAAAAAAGTAAAAGATGAATCAATGAAGGAAAGGATTTAATCCTTCTCCTTTTAGGAAAGGAACAAAGATATATATTGCTAATAATTGTAATAGGGCAAGTCTACCTGCAAACAATGGATCGAAAAGTATAGGGGCCCTCAACAATATAATAGGTAACAGTACAAATGAGATTAAAGGTTGGAGTTGCAATGGGCCCCATTTATACAAAATTTGTCCTCATAATCCTAACAGGAATATGGCTCCCTTAAATACTCTACAAGAATATTCTACAGTTAATGACATATCCAAAAATGTTCCAATAATTAATGTTTCCCTTGAATATCGGCAAGCGGATCATCAATACATTATGCTAGAAGTAGAAGGTAAAATCCTAAACACGCATATTTCCATTCTTATAGATTCAGGAGATGGTTTGAGTTACATTACACCAACAGTAGTTGAGAAATCTAAACTTTTAAATGAAAAACAAAAAAATGCATGGTTGGTAAGACTAGCAACATGAGTAAAACTAAAAGTTACAGAGCTGGTAAAAGGATGTGAGATGAGTTTTAATCAAACAGATACATTTGTAAATTGAAATATACTACCCTTAGGATCTTACGATATTCTAATTGGAATGGATTGGATGGAATCTAATAGGATCATTATAGACTGTCTAAATAAAACATTTGACTGTATTGATGAGAAGGGTAACCATCCTACCATAAAAGAAATTATAGGCATGTGTCCATACGACAAATATCAGCTGTACAACTCAAAAAGGGTGTCAGGAAAGGTTGTCAACTATATGTTACTAAATTACCATTCTACAAAAGAAAGGTGTTAAGTTTGTATGGAGTCAACAATGTCTCGATAGTTTTGATAAATTAAAAAATCTATTGATTACGACACCTATACTAATAATTGTTGATCGTAACAAATATTTTGTAGTTTGCACATATGCTAGTAAACATGATTTAGGAGGGGTTTTGACTTAGGATGGTCATGTGATTTGTTATGAATCCAGAAAAATGAAGGAACACGAAAAAAATTAGGTTGTAAATGACATGTGATTAACAGCCATTATCCATGCGCTTAAAATATGGTGACATTATTTGGTAGGGAAGAAGTTCTTGTTACCGAATGACAATATTGAATTAAAATATTTGTTTGATCAAAAGACGTTAAATGCTCGTCCCGATAGATGGCTCTCATTATTGAGTGAATATCAATTTGAAATTAGGAATATTAAAGGAAAATTAAAACACTGTATCAGATGCTCTTAGTTGAAAACAACATGAACTTCATACTGTACTAATTAGTAGTTAGGAGACAAAATTTAGAAATTTGTTGAAAAAACTATCATTTGAAGACCCTGAATATAAGAATTTGTTGGAAAAATGTACTAAAAAATCTGAATATGATGTTGAAAATGTATACCGAATAGATGTAGAAGGATTTCTACGTTTCCAAAATAAATTTATGCACCCAATTAGCCATGTATAAAAAAATAATTTTTATAGAGGTACACGATAGTCCCTGTGTAGGACACCCAACGTACCAGAAACATATAAAAACCTTGAAAAAAATATTTTTATTGGCCCAATATGAAAAGAAAAGCACATGAATATGTAGCTAGGTGCCTTGAATGTCAACAACTTAAGGTTGTTCACCAACATCCAGCCGAATTATTGCATCCTATACCCATTCCAGAATGGAAATGGGAAACTATAACAATGTATTTTATAACTGGATTTCCTAAAACAAAACAAAAAATAGAGTGACTCAATCATGGTTGTGGTAGAAAAATTGAGAAAAGAAGCACACTTTATACCTGTTAAATCAACCTATAAAGCTATAAACATTACTCATATATTTATGAGAGAAATTTTCATACTTCATGGGATACCAAAAACAGTTATTACTGACCGAGATGCAAAATTTATCTCAAATTTCTAGAAATACTTTTTTACAGGTATGGAAACAAAGTTGGATTTTAGTACAACATACCACCCTCAAACAAATGGTCAAACATAACGGATAAACCATTTACTAAAGGATATTTTAAGAATGCATGTAGTGAATCAACCAAGTAAGTGGTAATACTATATTCATTTAGTTGAATTTACCTACAATAACAATTATCAAGCCTCCATCAAAATGAGTTCTTTTGAGGTATTGTATGGTAAACGGTGTAAAGTACCCCTAAGTTGGTGAAATCCTGAGGATGGGATGACCCTAGGGCGAGACATTCTAGAGAAAATGGAAACAATGGTACAACAAATAAAGAAAAACCTAAAGGTTGCACAGGACATGCAAAAGAGTTATACCGACATAAAATTGATAGCTAAAGAATATTGTATTGAGGAACATGTGTTCCTAAGGATCAAACAAAAAAAAACCCTGAGAAAAAGAATATGTGCCAAACATGCACCAAGATATGTGGGACCCTTTGAAGTACTCGCTAGATTGAGGTCGATAGCTTATCAACTGGATCTACCTCCACACATAAGAATTCATGATATTTTTCATGTCTATTTATTAAAAAAAAATATTGTTGATAAAACTCATATCATTGACTAGAATAATGTACATGTGGAACCGGAGGGATATTTTCACAGGAAAATAGTGCACATTCTCTGTTAGAATTTTATCATTTAAACAATATGATCTTAGGATCTTATCTGAGAGAATAACATGCACAACAATCAATCACAAGAGACAATGGGCACAAATATTTAGCCTCGGGGAAACCATAAAGGAAAAAACCTAAAACTTCCTCAGAGAGAGAATGAGCACCAATGGCAGTAATAAAACCCAAAAACATAAAGATGATCTCCGACAGCTGATCTCTCTCACTTGTGCCAACACTTCCTCTCTCACTCATGTGCCTTATTTGAGTGAGTGTGTATGTCAAATAGAGAGGCTCACTCTCTATTTATATTCTTTTGTTCACTTAATATTTGACTCAGTTCTGTAGGTTTGAGTAATCCTAACTCAGTTATGTAAGCTCGAGTAACCACAACTAGGGTACTAATGACCCGACTTACAATGGAGGGGACTTTCTCATAAATTTTAGTAATTCTCTCGATACAAACATCGGGGTACAAAGAAATACAAGTGAATTTCCCAATAGGATCATTGGGGAAAAATGAAATACAATATATACAAGTGAATACATTCCGAAGTTACAAATACATCAACACTCCCTCTTAACTATGAAGGTATTCTCTTGACACAATTCATCAGCACAAGTCTTCTTGTCTTTATCATCATCAAAGTTGGATCATCACTAGATCATCATCAAATATGGATCATCACTGGATCATCATCATCACTACTTCCACTATCTCGAAAAAATGGTGATATCTCTCAATTCTACTAGTCACATGAATTTCTATAGAGCCAGCCCTTTTTCATGTTGGTTGTAGGCCTAGCCTCTAGGTACGTCTTCATCTTCTTCAGCACTTATATCTGACCTAGTCAGAAAGGCCTTCCCAGCACTTACATCTGACCATGGGAGGAACACATCCACCACCATGTCAAAAAGGCATGCCCAACACTCATGTCTGACCATGGGAGGCCCAGCCTACCACCATGTCAGAAAGGCCCAGCACTCACATATGACCATGAGAGGCCCATCCTGCCACCATGTCAGAAAGGCTTGTCTAGCACTTATATCTGACCATGGGAGGCCCAGCTTGCCACCATGTGAGAAAGGCCTAGCACTCACATCCAACCATGGGAGTCCCATCCTGACACCATGTCAGAAAGGCTCAACACTCTGATCTGACCATGGGAGGCCCAGCCTGCCACCATGTAGTAAAGGCTCAAAAATTATATTTGACCGAATCAGAAAGTCTCTACACTTACATCTGAGCATGGGAGGCCTAGCCTACCACCATGTCATAATGGATCTGCACTTACATCTAACCATGGGGGGCCCATCCTACCACCATGTCAGACTGACTCTACACTTACATCTGGCCATGGGAGGCCCAGCCTACAACCATGTCAAAATGGCTCTGCACTTACATTTGACCATGGGATGCTTAGCCTACAACCATGTCAGAATGGAACATAGACTCGTCACTTCCCCTTGGAAGGAACCTCGATCTGGAGAACATCAAGCTTCTCCCTGAAGTACTCAAACTTCACTTTGGCCATTTCTAGCATAGAATCACATCAGGTATGATTACATCTAAGGATAACCTGTGAACTTCACTGGGACCCATTACATTCGAGGGAAACCTACAAGACTGTTTACATCTAAGCAACCTACGATCTTTGCCATGATTTTATGCTCAAAGAACTTGTCTCACCGGCTATGCTATAACTCCCTCTTTTGAGAGATCTTGATCTGGATCACATACTGGAGATTTACTTCTCCTCTTTGCATCATACAAAAAATTGAATTCAGATCAATCAAATCAAGTAGTAGTTTCCAAAAGAAACATACTACCTCCCAAATAGTTGAGGAAGTGGCAACATATTTTGCCTCAGTTGTACTCAGCACCATGTAGGACTGCTTCCTGCTAAACCAAGAGATCACACATGATCTCATACTGAAGGAGCACCCCAAAGTGCTCTTCCAATCAATGGTATTTCCTACCCAATCTGAATCCACATAACCCTCCATGTTAATCTTTTGATTTGCTTCATACTTGAGCCCATAATCAATTGTACCCTTCAGGTACCTCATAATATGCTTTCAATTAATCAGGTGAACATGTCTTGGATGTGTTCATAGCAAAGAAAATATTTGGTCTCCTATTTTTCAGGTGCTTCAAGGACCCAATCATCTGATGGCACATCGTAGCATCAACTGACTCTGATGAGGCATCACTCAATAGCTTCAAGTTTGATTCCATAGGTGTGGCCATGACCTTGCAGTCCATCATTCTGAACCTCTTCAAGATCTCCACTGCATACTTCCCTTGTCCAAGGAATATTCCATTAGCACTCTATCACACCTCTATGCCTAGAACATAGTGCATCATTCCCAAGTCCTTTATCTAGAACTTGACAGCAAGGCTCCTTCTTTCATATCCAATGAGTTCCACTTCCCTGTTGGGAACAAGTCATCAACATATAACAGGAGCATCATTGGTCTTCCACTTTAAACCTTGAAGTAAAGGTTGGAATCTACTTTTACTCTCAATAAATCCTAGAGCCATTAGTAAGCTTTCCATCTTGTCGTACCATGTCGAATGTCAGGATCTTCTGCAGTCACTCCCTCTAAAGTGGAGCATCATTCTCCCTCTTCCTTTCATACTCTATGCATTGACACATTCTATACTGGAGTTACAAGTAGCTTCCTCTACTATTAATATTCTATGTATACAACTAGGATCACTGGATACCAAGATACTCTATCTTGAACCTTTTCAAAAGTTCTTCTCGCACCCATCTGTGAGCTTGTCATCCTCTATAAGCCTCCATCTTCAACCTTGTAGCAAAGGTTAAGATATTCATCACTCTAGGTGATCTTCAAGCTCCTCATGTATGTGTTATCTCATGGGTGCCTTCTGAGCTCGTACAAGACCTTCTTTAATTTTGCACACATGAGTCTTCCTGTCATGTGTCTTAAATTCTAGTGGCTACAAATGTATCTTCAAAGTCTATGCCTTCTTTCTGTGAGAATCCTTGTGCTACGAATCTCACCTTGTATCCCACAATGTTTCCATCTACTGCATGATGGAACTTGCAGATCCATATGGAAGATACTACATAATTCCCTTCAGGTCTCGATACTGCATCCTAGACATCATTATTCTTGAACTGGTATTCTCCTTCCCTTTCTTCTTGGCTACTTCTTCATAGCTGAAAGGTTCTACATCAATGATGTCACTCAATAGTGTCACATGACTGTATTCATCATATTATTCTTCATTCTTGGATTATTTCTCGAACTGTCATCACTTGTTCTTCGAAACAAGTCTTGTGCTTCTTTTCTTGTAGGTGATTGTACGTGATTTTTCCTACAAGTCAAATGCGTTAGTTGTATGGTTAGAAACATTTCATAAGGCATATTCATAATGGAAAATTCGTATGCATAAAAATATGATCATGCAACTATTTTATCCAATACAACATTCATCCATATCTCATGGAAACTTTCTAGGTGCCTTCCATCTCTGCCATGACATCATTGAGATTGTGCACTAATCCAATATGTTAGCATAGAGGTTTCATTCTAAATAAGTAGCAATGGAGAGTTGTTATGGCACCATCAGCTACTTACCCATCACATGCATATTAGTAGTATATTGTCATTAATGCAAACATTCTACCATGCATAATACATCAACTGAATATAAACAAATGCATAACAAAACAATATCATGAAATGACAATTGAAAACTTATCTTTATTTGTTTCGTGGGTAGACTTATTCTTGAGCCTTCAGCTTCATCATATTCTTCATTCATAACAACATCATTTCTTATCCAAATTCTAATATGGATAAGAGGTTCTTCAAGAGTTGATTCCTTCATATTCCTCATCACTTGAGGGATATTCTTTAAATCATGAGAGCTTGATCTTCAATTGATCCCATCTTCTCTTTCTCTTATTATGAGCCAAGCTTCATCTTGTGTGTGCTCTTCCCAGAGTCTATTGAAGGTAATCCCTTCCTTCTAGTGCACATTCCTTGAATGAATGAATCCCTTGATCCTAGGATGCCATTCAAGGTGGTTATCACAATTTATGTATTCTCTACTTCTTCATCCACTGCTTCAATTTGTTCTTTGATTTGAGAGACCCTTGTAAAGTATCACTGTATGGTTTCTGCATTCTATATCTTTACATTCTTCAACTAGTTTCTCAAAGTCATCTTTTGATTTATATTCTTCCCTTCAAATATCTTGGTCAAGGAATCAAACATCTATTTAGGTGTCTTTAGGGAAGACACTTGTGGTATTGGGTGATCCTTGATTGAATCGGCAATGATTTTCTTGGCCTTGACCAAGTTCTTCTTGTGTAAAGCTTTACCCTAATCTCCGTCTAGAACTGGAACTTTTCCACTTATGTAGGTGTCCAATTCATTTTCTTCAAGTACCAGTAAGATCCTATAGTTTCATGCTCAAAATTTTTATATTCACCATGCACGTCATCAAGCTGGTATGATTAGTCATCCTAAAATGAGAACCTCAATTGCAAATAGAAAAATATTAGATCTTACTGATTTGAGGTGTCCATCCTAGTTCTGGAGCTGGATGATCTAGGGTTTGTCAAAGAAACCCTAATTTTCAAAACTTGGAATATTCCAGATCTGATTGGATAGAAATATATACCTCTTCAAGGCGAGCTGTCCAATGTACTCCTTTTCTTAAAACAGTGGAGGCAAACTCCCAAAACTGGAAGCCCTAGTTTTCCAATTTCTTCTACAGAAATTCCTAATACTGTTTCTATAGTATCTCCAAAATTACTGCTCCTATGTATCTGAACTTTCATACTGAGTTATCCTCATCTTTCCTCTTTTCAACACCATAGGTTTTATTCGAATTGTTTTCACCAATTGGGACTTATGATAGTTTTCCCACGGTGACTTAATTCAGGACTGTTCAGAATAGTGAACTTGTACGGACTGACACGCATCACTATTTCTCCTTCGGAGTCTGAAATTTTTATGAAACAAAGTAAATTCTGTTCCCTATTTGTAAAATCTTGTGAAATTTCATTTGGACCTTCTTAGCCAGAGATATATAAATTCTCCCTAGGTGTCTTGTTTAGGGATGAATCCTAGAAGAGGCTGGAACCCTGATTTGGAGGAATCATATCTCCTAGAATATAGTGAAGATGAGGATGAAATTTGTGCACAGGGTCCATAATTATTGTTTCTTCGGACTGTGAAATGTTCATCCCATGAGACTTCTTCAATCCTGAGATATAGCGAATGTACCCAAACTACCATTTTTAGTACTTTACGGTTTTTCAGGCTCGAGGTCAAACTAGGGTTTGAATTTTTTGGAGTTTCACTCAACCAAAAACTTTGATATTAGTCTCTAAACTTTGATTTTGATGAGGAGATAAATCCTATGTTGGGCTCACTCAAAAATTCCTCTTCTGTAAAAATCCCTAATTTCCCGCACCAAAAACTAAAAATGTCAGGAATCAAATTCCGCTTCGGCAGAAAGATGCGCCCTTCAATGGAGATTCATCCTATGCTATTTTCGTTGATGGATTGTGGATAGATAACCAAAGAATAAGAAGCCCTAGATTCTGCAGTTGCACAATGTCTTCTTCTCAGGTTAGCTCTGATACCATGTTAGATTTTTATCATTTAAACAATATGATCTTAGGATCTTATCTGAGAGAATAACATGCACAACAATCAATCACAAGAGACAATGGACACAAATATTTATCCTTGGGGAAACCATAAAGTAAAAACCCTGAAACTTACTCAGAGATATAATGAGCACTAATGGCACTAGTAAAACCCGAAAACATAAATATTATCTCCGACAGTTGATCTCTCTCACTTGTGCCAACACTTTCTCTCTCACTCATGCGCCCTAGTTGAGTAAGTGTGTGTTTCAAATAGAGAGGCTCACTCTCTATTTATATTCTTTGATTAACTTAATATTTGAGTCAGTTATGTAGGCTTGAGTAATCCTAACTCAGTTATGTAGGCTCGAGTAACCACAACTAGCGTACTAATGACTTGACTTACAACAGAGGGGACTTCCTCATGAATTTTAGTAATTATTCTGATAGGAATATTAGGGTACAAAGAAATACAAGTGATTATCTCGATAGGAGCATTGGGGACCAATTAAATACAATATATACAAGTGAATACATTCTAAAGTTACAAATACATCAACATTCTCGACATGAGAGAGTTAGTACTTTGGAAGCGAACCACCGTGCAAGTTAAATTTCAAATGGAGAATTATGCTCCAGATGAAGCTACTTGGGAAAGGGAGAATGTTATGAGACAAGATTATCCTTTTTATTTTCAATAATTTAAAAAGACTAAATAGTCACCGAGGAAAGTGCCAAGTTTTTAGGGGGAAAGGATGTAATTCCCCTCATAACTTTGAGAGTAACGATATTTGATTTTTACTGATGTGATAAAAAACTAATAGATTTTGTAGAAAGTTTATTTTAATAATAAAATGTGAAAATTTGGTTACTGAAGTTAGGCGGCCATGCAGTAAATTGACAGAACGTAAGTTTATGTAAGTAACTGAATTCTTATTTGTCTTGATGAAGACAAATGGCCAATCTTGGAGGAGAGTTAGTTACCAGATATTAAAGTCCTAGGAAAAATAAATGAGGGAGAATGCTCAAGAAAAAAGAAAAAAATGACAAACAATGAAAAGAAGGAAAAAAAAGAGAGAGCTTCCAGAGAACACCAATGAAGTTGTAGGATCTAGGTAACTTGTTGAGAAAACAACAAAGAGCTACCAATGAGCATCTGAGAGCTGTCAGGATCTAAAGCAAAACCACCAGTGAGAACATTAAATAAGTGTTAGGCTCTGCAGTAGTTAACTTTGACCAATCAACTGGTGGCGACTTGAAATATGAGAAAGTTAATCATAACCTCAGGTTCTGCGTTAGAGGGTTTAATCCTTGTAGAATTGAAAGTTTCGAGGTTCTGGAAGATTTCGAGGTTCTGGAATATTTCGAGGTTCCTAAGGGCGGGATGTGTGTGGTTGTTTAACTTCTAGTTGTAGGAAAGGAATTCAAATATGTTTGATTCAAAAAACTGAGCTTTAAATTGTTTATTGAGTATAAAATATTTTCCCATTTATTACAGTTGCAAAATATGTGATAGAGTTTAAGTAAATTTTTATATTCAAGAACAATGTTAAAGATTATATGTGTGGTTGTGACTATTCAAGTAGTCTACATTGAATTTCAGTTGGTTAAGATGGGTTGTAGTCTTTTATTGTTAAGAATAAGTATTGTTTGGATTTCTAATACAATTCTTTAAATTATTAGCATTTGACTTCCATATTGTATTTTTTTTATGAAATAAGGAAACTTATCCAAGAAGGGCTAGCATTATTGGAATTGAATAAAGTAAATGAGTAAAAATTGTATATAGAGGAGCAAAGTAAAACATAGGACAGATAGAATCATTGTATAAACCCTAACCGTCTTCAAAACAAATATGAAACCCTAATGTTTATTATTAACACAACAAACTGGAAGATGAGGTTTACGGGTAAGCTAAATAAGCAAGTAGATCATCTAGAGATTAAAAAATGATACAAGTTTACCCTAAGATAACTATATGTTGATTTTTAATGAAAGCATATTAAAATTTTACATAGTTGCTTATAACGAAACTGAAAGTTACAATGTAGTCGATATATTGCTCATTTAAGCAATATTCCAGTAAAAAATAATGTAACCCATAGTTCTTATAAACACAACGAACGATAAATTTAAACAACATAACCATTGTCCATAAAAAGTGTTATAACTGATTTTACCACACATGGTTGATCACATATTTATGGCCTTCCATGTCCCCATGCAGACTCTTTAGACCCCGTGGACTTATATTATACTTTGATGTCTTAAGATAATCCATAAAAAACACCTTTTATTGTTGTGCATGACTTTTAAAGTTATACTCGCATGTACACGCGACTTTTGACCTCAAACCCGCATACATCAGCATGTGTGCATAAATCCAAATATTTTCAGATTTTTCCTCATATGAGTCTAAAGGTCCTGGCTCTTGGCCTTCCATACGCCTTGAGATCACTCGGATTCGACCCTCCCTTACCCTTTTAGAGTTCTATATAAGGAACCCCTTGGATACATTGAATGGGAGGAATTAAAGAGCAAAGAAACTATAGTCCATTGTTTCCTTAGTTTGCCTATACTTGAGTCTACATCCCTTTGTCCCTTTGGAGCACTTTGTGTTATTCCCAAGCTTGCCTTTTCTTTGTGATATTGCTATCGAGAGATGGAGGCTTGAGGTGGTGGAGGCCCAAGTGGAGGACTCAGTTTCTTCGGTTTGTAGACGTGCTGAAAGAGGTTGTCACTATTGTAATCTCTGATTTTATTAATAGAAATATCTTTTCCTGACCAATTATGTGCATTTGAATATGAATATTGAATCCGTGTATGTATTTAATTGGTTATACATTGTTGAATATATATGCTAGAGTAGGTTTAACACATTATTATAGAGCATGTTTGTCTTGTTTGCTGTTGTCAAGAGAAAATTACTAATACAAGCGTGAATTGGAAAAGCTCAATGGGGATGTACTTCAACCATTTGGAACAAGGTATGATTTTGTATCCTAGTGTTAGATGTTTGATTTATCTTGAATTTTGGGGAAAGATTGATTTTTGGTGTCAAGTTGTCTATTGTGGTACCCCCAAGCCATAGGAAGTTTCTCTCCATAATAGAATTTCTGACTCCATTAGAGATGTTCCTTGTTTTGATTTGGGGTCTGGGGGAACAATGTGCTTGAATTGCTCTTTGTTTCTCCCCATTTATGTGTCACATTTTATAGTGTGTTCATCCATTGGAACTCCCCTTTATTAGTTTGATCATTAGCCTACTTTTTACCACTGTTTTCTCTCTATACACGGGTTTCAGCTGAACAGTTGCATACATGCGTGGGTTTTAGCTAAAAAGGTGCGTACATACATTGTTGTTCCTTCAACAGTCACGTACATCCTCCCTTTTGGTTGATTTTTTAATGTGATAAGTTGTTGGGTGGGTTGTGAGTGTGGTTGGGTCCTCCTAGGTTTTGATGTTGTTTGTTGACTGCTTCTATTGTGACCAGAAACTGCTTTTTTCATTGATTTTTCTTTGAAATAGTTCTATTCATTTATCTTTTTTGTTTTTCCATTAGTGCATTACTCTTTTTTTCTTAGTGTCTTGTTGGGATTTTTTTTTATACTTGCTACATAGACTGAGAGTTTTAAATGACTTTTATTTCATTTTTCATTCTTTTATTTTTAAAAATACAAAATAGTTGCATTCTTACTTGCATCTCACATATATATTTAAGGAGGTACTTGCATTGGATTGCTTGGATGAGAGTTGTGCTTAGGCTTTCATATAGGAAGGATTGCATTGGAATTCGGAAAGGAATAGATATTTTTTCATCTCACGTAGTGGCATACCCATTTCTTCATATTTAATGACAAACACTTGGCATTGTTTGTTAGGTGTGCATATTTATTTCACTGCTGAGTCATAACTTCATTAGTTGCATGATCATTTCCCTTTGAGTAATCACAGCCAATTAAAATAAATGCTTAAATAAAATGAATTACACTCTTTCTTTTATAGGGTGCATCAATAAGATTACGATTTAGAGTCTTGGAATAGTTCATTGTGAGTTAATTCTCCAAGACTACTAAACATAAACAAATAGGCATCTATTTAGGTGAGAGAGAGAAATATTTTATATAATTACTGTTTCTCAAGAGGATCCTCTTACGCAGGAGTGAAGCACAAGGTAGCATGCACAATTGTGATTGGGATAGCCATTGGTCACTTTGTGAGCACCAGAGATATTTCTAGGATCGTATTCGTATCTGGGGGCTCTTTCGAGAGTTTCGAGCTTTTCTAACCTGCCCATACGGTTGATCCCACCTACGACTGTCCGCCTAAGCATTGGTTATATTATGGTGACCTTATTTTTCTTACCTAGGTATCACAGGGGGTGCTTGCAAAGATTGTTCGGTAGGTGTCCTGGCCAGGTAGGGTTCGGACAGCACAGTTGCTTTATGCGTTGACACCGAGGGCTGCTATAATTTGTTACATACCTCTGCTTATAGTGTATGGGAGTCTCGAGCCTCTCCTAGGAGAGATATACCTGCTGCATTTGAGAGATCATTTATCCTCCCCTTGGCTTGCTTGCATTTTGGCTGTATATTTTCTTAGGAGTGTTCTCTTTGTGCTCTAGTTGGATTTTGGGATCGTGGTTACTTGAGTATATTTACGTTCTCTTGAGTTTGGGTCCTTTTATGTTCGGCATGCCTAATATCACTACTAGTATCACGTCACCCACTCTAGCTCCTAGTACGAAAGACATTGGACCGAGGGGCACGACAGCCCCTTACCATGCTCATAGATTCGGGAGTGGTCATATTCCACCCTCTACACCATTGTTGAGTATTTTACTCCCTCTTCTCGGTCTTAACACTAGTGTTCACCCTCACAGGGTTGGTAGTGGATACATGAACATTGGGTCTACACCTCACATTCTTTATTATGTCCCATCGTCCACCGCGTTGTTTCCTTTGAATGCATTTGTCATGATCAATCCTCCCTATATCCTATAGTTTGAACTCTTTACTAACTGTTTTTAGTTGTTTTGGACTAATATTGTTGTCATGTAGGGTCCATTTTTTATACGCTCTTTTTTATTCTTTGATCCATTCGTGCTTGTTACAGGTATAATGATAGAACTGGAATATAGGTTAAGATTTCACATCCACTTGGATTTTGCATGACCTTATGACCATTTCATTTTAACCTTAGGTACGAACCCATTCAGCAATATCACGAAACCTTCATCTTGCTGTTAGAAATGGTATTGTGTGAATGGTAGAGCTTTCCTATACATGGGTGCCCTATTTATATCCTATTTTTCATTTGGAACCCATGCTGAGATACCTCCTTTAGGTCATGGGAGTCCCTCTTTAGTGCCTTCATGTCCTTGACCAAGAGCTTCACACTCATCTTGAACTTTATGTTGGATTTTCCTCATAGGGACTCCCTTGTATATATCAAGTTGTAATTTCTTTTCATGAGTTTTTCTTTCCTTCTTGAGCTTTATGTTGGCTCCCTAAATTTGAGGTATCAGCAATATAGCCAGAGCTTGTCTCATGTCTAGCAAGGCAGAGCCTTTTTACATATCTTTTGCAGCTTGATCACCCCTTTTACTAGGAGGATACCTTCCCTCGAGTGTCGTTATCCTGCACATATCTCCTTGCATTAAGAATAGACATGTTCCATTGCTTGGAACTAGTTTGCTTGTCCCCTTACACTCGTCTCCTCCTAGATTTGTACTATAAAGAACTTTTATTATTTTTCAAGCTTTTCAAAATATATGAAAAGTCCAAAAAAATAAAAAAAATAAAAAAAATAAAAAGTCGGACAAGAAAAGATGTTATCTTTGGTAGCAGTCGAGTCGTGTCGGCTTCGAATAGATCACTATATATCACATACGTTGGTTGGTTTATTAGTTTGACCTTAGGAGTTGTACTCGTTACTCTGATTTTATATCCACCAACTGGTTAAGCTTCTAGTCCCTATGGAGCCTCTATCAATGCCTCTTGTGTCACAGAGATGTCCCAGTTTGCATATCGAGTCCATGCTTCCTACCTTAGGTCACCATGAACCTTATGCTCTTATTCGAAGGAAGTTGAAGCCTGATTCGGCCATTCCTTAGTTATCCTGACTTTGCATGTCATTCATTCCTGGTACTATTACTGGTTCATGAACATCCTGTTCGATTTCTTCCACATTATACAATGTTGTTGAGTACCTTGTGTTGGTTGATGGGGGATGCCTTAATTCACTTCTTCCAGCAAATTCATTTCCATCGACTTCAGATCATTTATTCTCGAATAGGAGTCTAGAGTCATTTGGGTGCCTTGAGACTTACAGTCGTCAGTGGTAGGTTCTCTTTCCATCAACAGTTTTGGAAATACATCAATGTCCCCTAATCGATTGATTCTTCCAAGTGTTCTACATTAACACATGTATTCACACTTGTTAGATTTCACTCTATACCTTGATTCCCATTTTCATTATCGATGGGTGATCTTGCATCTATTAACAGTATACATCAATGACCTGTAATCAGACGATGGACTACTATGTTTGACTGTGACACATCTATTCGCATAGTAGGACATGTACTCGTAGCGGTTCATGTAGAAGACCTTAAAGCTTGGTGGCATTCCATGTATGCTACCTCCTTGATCATGCCAGTGTTCATGAGATATCAAATCTCGTGATTTGATTCCAGTGTATATCATATATCTTCATCCACTATAGATATCTTGATTCGTTGTATATCTTCTACCATTATCGAGATCTTGATCTATTGTATATCTTCATCCACTTTGGATATTTTGATCTATTGTATATTGTACGTGGTGATGACAACACATGTCACATTTTGTATATCATGCCTATTCGTGCCCATTGTACTCTTATGTATTTAGGACTGCTATATGTATTTGCAGTCACATGCAGAGATTGATTATTGCATTGTACTAATGAGTGGCTGGTTCTTCCACCTGGGTCTTCATTACTCCACTTATGGGATGGATTTTATAATGTATTTTGGCCATCATGTCACCCCTCTAACCTCACACATTAGGGGGCATCTGTTATAGCTGATTTTACCACAGATGGTTGATCACATGTTTATGGCCTTCCCTGTCCCTCTACAGACTCTTTAGACCCCTTGGACTTATATTATACTTTGATGTCCCAATATCATCCCTAAAAAACACTTGTTTATTGTTGTACGTTACTTTTAAATCTATACTCATGTGTACACAACTTTTAACCTCAAACCTGCATACATCGAGATGTGTGCATAGATCCAAATATTTTTGGAGTTGTCTTCATATGAATCCGAAGATCCTAACTCTTGGCCTTCCATATGCCTTGGGATCGCTCGAATTCAACCCTTCATTGACCTTTTGGAGTACTATATAACGAACCCCTTGGATACATTGAAGGGAGGAATTGAAGAGTAAAGAAACTATAGTACATTGTGGCCTTAGTTTGCTTATACTTGATTCTACATCCCTTTGTCCCTTTGGAGCACTTTGTGTTCTTTCCAAGCTTTCCTTTTCTTTGTGAGCTTGCTATCGAGAGATGGAGGATTGAGGTGGTGGAGGCCTAGGTGGAGGACTCGGTTTCTTCGGTTCGTAGACGTTCTGACAGAGGTTGTCACTATTGTAATCTCTGATTTTATTAATAGAAATATATATTCATGTCCAATTATGTGGATTTGAATATGAATATTGAATCCATGGATGTATTTAATTGCTTATACATTGTTGAATATATATCCTGGAGTAGGTCTAACACATTATTATATATCCTGGAGTAGGTCTAACACATTATTATAGAGCATGATTTGCTTGTTTGTTGTTGTTGAGAGAAAATTGCTAATGCAAGCGTGAATTGGAAAAGCTCAATGGGGATCTACTTCAACCGTCTGAAACAAGGTACAATTTGGTATACCTTAGTGTTAAATGTTTGATTTCTCTTGCATTTTGGGGAAAGATTGATTTTTGGTGTCAAGCTGTCTATTGTGGTACCCCCAATCCACAAAAAGTTTCTCTCCATAACAAAAAGTTAGAAAAAAATACGATTAGTATTAACAACAAAAGGACCAAATTTGATAACCTATGAATAGACTGAATGATTGAGCAAGCTCAAACCAATGCCTAAGAACCACAAGGGTACGGTGGAAAACAACCCTTTATTTACAAAATTGTTAAGAAAGAAAAACCCATTAATTACTCTCTATTATCAGAAAAACATTATTCTCGAGTCAGGTAATTCTTAACCCCAAAGGCCTTCCTCATTCTAATACGTGCATGTGCAAGGAGATTCCAAACACCTCCAATAGATAAACACTTAAAGGATACATCATGATTTTGCAACTTCTACAAAACTTTCCAGCCTTCAATCTCCGCTTTTACAACCATGGAAGAGAGCCGATATCAGGGGCTTACTGAAAAGAGAAAAGAATGAATTAACCCATGTTTTTCTTCCTAGTCAGTCGCTGAAACAAGTGGGGTTGTGGACCACCTACAGTAGCAAACAAAAATTGTCTTCTTACTCTACTGTAATTATGCAGTCTATATAAAATTGAGAAAGAAAACAAGAAAGGAAATGCTACATGCTGCCTTCTTGTCAACCTTACAAACAGTTACGGCTGGATATAATAAATTCTATCGGTCTTCATGAACTGTAGCATCCTGAGAAACACAAATTAAGTGCCAAGTTGGAGAAGTTGAGTGTCATATGTTTAGAGAAGAGGAAATGCCAGCATATTCATCTCAATGTGAAGCTAGAAGGTTGAAAAGAGTTGTTCCATGGACACTCAATCCGACCAACCCTCGGTGAGACAAAACAAGTTTACAATTCAATAAATACAAGTCAAATTTGTTCATTACACCTCCAGCATATCAGCAGACATATTTCAGGAAATTGCTCAAAACTTGATCATCAAAAATCTTTCTGCATATAGCTGTTCCAAAAATATGCTTCACTCTGAGCGGAGTACAATACATATCCTCCCTTTGGCAGTATAAGAATACTAAATACAAAATAACAGAGAAATAGTATTTGACTTTTAAAAATGTGGTCCAACTACCGTTTGACACGTTGCGAATTGAACAAAGAAAAATAGTGTGCCAACCCCGCGGGACCATAGTGTGTCAACAACGCAGCTAAATTGAGAGAAAATACAATATTCGGTGCCACAATTAAGTCGTTCAAGCCCTTCACTGCAAATAAATGTAAAATAAAATCTCGCAGCTAAATTTCGAAAAGAGTATTATTTGGCACCCCGATCAAGTCTTTCCAGAGCAGTCCTCGAGCGCTGATGAGATTTCTTTCACGCAACAAATTCTAGCTTTCTTTAACTACGGAGATTTAGATAGCATTTCATATATCTTTATTTCAGAAAAAAGACGGCAATAGTACAGCAAATTTGGTGGAAGTAAAAGTTTTATTATTTTTTAATTTAAAAAAATGGTTATGTTAAAGTGTTTTGTATAATCAAATTATATCTAAATAATAACAAATAAACATATTTATAATATATTTTCAATTAGATATAAATAATAAGAATAAACAAATTTATAATATATTTTATTTTAAATTGTAAAGTTAAACATTACAAAATTATTGTTCAAGGAGGTTTTTTTTAATAGTAGATAAACATTGTTAAAGACTTCATTGTGTTGGAGATTTTTAAAGTCTTTTTGGTTGGATACTTTACTCATCTTCAAGGCATTAAAATGAAGTTACCTATAAGTTAGAAAAAAATAGGCTAAATAAGTAAAGAATTAAAAAATTAGTTATTAAAAATAAAATAAAAAAATATATTTACATCAGAAAATATTTAAATGAAAAACCTAAAAACAAATTAAAAAATGAGAAAGAAATAAAAAAATATATATAAATTAAGACATATCAAATATATATATTAGAATTAAAATAAAAGGATAGAAAAAATAGGGTTGACAATTTATTATAATATATATAATATATTTTATTTTAAATTGTAAAGTTGAATATTATAAAAATATTGTTTATGGAGGCTCTTTATAGTAGATAAACATTGTTAAAGACTTTTGGAGTATCATTGTGTTGGAGATTTTTAAGAGACTTTTTGGGTGAACACTTTACTAATATCAAGGCATCAAAATGAAGTTGCTTATAGGTTAGAAAAAAGTAGGCTAAATAAGTAAAGAATTAGAAAATTAGTCATTAAAAATAAAACAGAAAAATACATTTACATCCGAAAATATTTAAATTAAAAACCTAAAAATATAAAATAAAAAAAATGAGTTAAAAATAAAAATAGATATAAATTAAGACAGAAATATCAAAAAATATATATTAGAATTAAAATAAAATGAGAGAAAAATTAATGTCTAGCATAAACTTCTTCTTAAAATCTCAAGAGAGTGATAATCCAAAAGTCTTTACCAAAAATGATGTTGACAAATTATTACAAATAAATAAAGTTTGACTATTAAAAAATATATATCATGACAACAACTATATTATTAAAAAATAGTTGTAGTTGAAAGTCAACCTTAAATTATTGAATTA
>LPNX010104824.1:8650-64050 GCA_001517045.1 Pseudotsuga menziesii | reverse complement strand
ATAAAATTAGATAAGGCCGCTCACAAGAAGTTGCTACCCAATTATAATGCAATGGGAACACGCGAGCAAAAAAAAACAAGAACGTGCACGCACCCCTGGATGCACACACGCGCTTCTGCTTCAGCAGTAGCAAACCTCCACGCCGGATTGCTAGCATGGAGAATAGGAGCACGCACATGCACCCAATGTCATGCATGTGTGTATGTGCATGCACGCGTACTTGAACGTGAGCGTGTATTTTGTGCGATCACACACAGGGACGTGCGCGTGTCCCCGTGTTAAAAAAAAAATAGTGAACAATTTTGTTTTGTTCATAACGCACCTGCGAGCATGCTAGGAGCTGAAAATGACCCCCAAAGAGGCAAAAACAACCCCCAAGGAGCCCAACCGAACTGTCCAACCAAGCTAAAACGACACACACGACATTGGAGTAAGGTAGATGGAGTAGGAATGCCATTTTTTTTGTTTATTTTAATGTTTTTATTGTTTTTCAAATAAAATACAAAATTAAAAAAATTTGAAAATGAATTGAAATGGGAAAATTTTGATATTGCAGGTAGAAATTACCTAAACATAATGACAAATACCAATGAACCATCCCAAGAAAAGAATGAAACAAACCAATCAGAGGACCCAAACCCTGAATTAAACGAAGAAAACCCCAAAAATGAATTACACGGGGATTTAAACCTATTAAGAATTTTGTGTGATGAACGGAAGAACACCAGGGAACCCTCTCGGGTTTCCCTCGCCACATCACTAGAAAACATAATAGAATCTATCAACATTACCCATAGTGAGATAACCAGTTTGAGCGAATATAGGGCTTGAATGAGACAACATTATGGCACTGGCATATCCAAAGAGGATATAAAACACTTGAATATCACAAAATCCCAACTGTGGAGAAAATTTACATATTCGAGAACAGGACAACCTCCAGATGTGAGGAAGAGGCGAGTTTGCATGGACTGGTGTAATTACTAGCCATGGAGAGAAAAATGGAGGAAGAGATGGTTCATGGTTTTCGACAAGCCTCCATGCAACAATGCTGAGGTCCTACAGTATTTTCTCAGGAAACTATCGGTTGAGTTTGTGTTAGAGTTCCATGTGAACTACTTCGACATCACCGAGTTCCAGGGCATCGATTTAGATCAGCCCAAGATCGACCTCACACCCACCAGAACCCACTCAGAGGACCTCCTACTCCTAGGTGAGAGCCAAACCAGCTTCCTCAACCCCTTGGGTTAGGTAGTGGGCTACATGAGATCCATGAGTCTGTTAGACTTGCCGCACCGTACCTTCTCAAGCATACCACATTTGTGGCTATGTTCTCGCAGAGCAAGCAGGACCACCCCGAGAGACACACTTCTGCACGGTCTACTGGTGGTGGGTGAGGGAGAGCAGCTACAGGTGGTAGCCAAGATGATCCATCCAGCTCGATGCGACCAGTGCCACATCGTTGTTCTGATTGTGGGAATCCATGCGAGGTTCCCACGCAGGAGCATGCCACAGAGAGCTACCTACACCAGGTTAGTTATTGTTTTATTTAACGTTAAAGTATTAATTATACGTTATGCAATCTCATAATTTGTAATAAATTTAACTTAGAATCAAATGTTGATGACTTCATTTTTTTTAATGTACAACTATTCGGTGTTGAGTCTTCAACACCCGGGTGGGAGGACATTGTTCCTTCAACCTAGATGGAGCCATGGCAGCTGCATAGGACATCATGGCACCATACACACAGGTATTTTTCTTTCAGTAATTAAATTTAATGTTATTAGTTAATCTTGTCGTCCAATGTAGTTAATAGTTAGTAATTGAATCTAAATATTTATATGCAAATAAACAGGTGTTCGCAGGATTGAGTGACCATCCATCCCCATCGGGGATTAGTAGATCCCCTCGTAAGCAGGTATCTTGTAATAAAGTATAAATTTCATTTCATTTTTGATGGCTTAGATTTGTATAGTTATATTTTTATGTACTAATATACAAGTCCATGAATATGTATGCAGGTCCGAGTACATAGGCATGTCGATGTCACTATCTCTCTACCGACTGCCTTTTTCCCACCATATATGCTAGGTGCAACCCCTGGCATACATGTCCCTTTCCCTGCATCCCTCCCCACCTCATTGCATCCATCCCTTGCCTCCCATCCACCACCACACTTCCATCCATCTCCCCCTTCTTTGTCACAGCCTTCGTTCAATCCCCCCTCGCCCCACCCATCCACCACCACACTTCCATCCAGCTCCCCCATCTTCATCACATCCTTCGCTCACTCCCCCCCGCCCCACCCATCCACCCCCTCCCTTGCAGTTTCCCATGTTTCCACCCTCCCCCCTCCAACCACGATACACCATCCATCCACATCCACCCAACCCTCCACCCCATCCCAGACCTCATCCCCCTCCCCTATATTCCCCCACCACCCTAGTTTCCTCTTATAGGGTGTCCCATTCCATTCTACATCCAGCTGGCATTTATCATCGTACATCACCACTTCATCCACTCCAGTACACACCCTCTACCACCATGCCCCCTAGTGTTGTAGCCAACGTCGATGTGGCTACATCCTCCGCTATTCCATCCACCCTAGCATCAGAGTAAGTTGTCTAGCCCACTGCTCTACTTGCCACCCCTGAGGACTAGCCGACTGCTCCACTTGCCACCCTTAAGGACCAATCGATTGCTCCACCTGCCAGCCCCCAGGACCAGCCTGTTGTGTTTATAGTGAGATTGATTAGTTTATGAAAATATCGTGCAATATTAACGAAAATTAACATAGGAAGTAAATTGTATGAGTTATCTTACCATTTAAATTTTGCAGGGTGGCATTGTCGAGAGACTTGGATCACAGAGGAGGGTATCCCAGTCACCACTTACGGTCTTTTGTTTGGTGAGCTATTTAAAATTTGAAAACATAATTTTGATTTTCAAAATTGCGTTTTATACTTGTATAATTGCCTGTAGGAGTTGACATTTAAATGTTGGTGTTTCATATCCCAAGGGGAGGTGGTCGAAGTGCCCAGAAGAATAGAGCTTCCTCTAGCTCGAAGAAGAGGAAGATCGATTTTAGAGGTGCACCTGGGAACTCCAACGGTGGGTAGGAGGATTAAGAGACCCTCCTATGTACACTAGCCATGATGTGGCATTTTGGCATGAGTTTCCATATTTTGTATAGGGAACGAGTTGCCATATTTTGTATAGGGCACGAGTTTCCATATTTTGTATATGGCACGAGTTGCCATTGTATAGACATTGGGAATGATGTTCCATTTTTCACTACTACTCTATATGATTGGAAATTTGTGTATATTAATATATCATTTTTCCCTTCTTTATATAACTTTTCCTTTTCTTACAGATTTTCATACATTATGTCGAATGCAATAGTAGTTTACAGTTGATGTGCTTGCAATACTTATTGTTGACGAAGCAATAAAGTCTGTATGTTCACAATAAAATGCATAAAAAATTTAACACTGTAGGTTAGTTAACAAAAAAATACGTAATTGACTGGAAGTTTGGAAATTTCATACCATTTGATTGACTGGAAATTTCATACCATTTGATTGACTAGAAATTTCATAGTATGGATGAGTTGAGAACCATATTGAACATGACTGTTGTTGGCTTGCATTTGTTACATCTACTTGGCAAACATTGATCTTGATAAATTTGGCAATTCATATCATTTGAATACGAAGTTGACATTGCTTACTATCATTGAATACATAAATATTTGTTATGCTATTGTTGAGCACTTGTAATGTTAACGATCTATTGTACTTGTTGCAATTTTAATGATTTAAGGGTTAGCATGCATAACTTAGGGTTTAGAATCAACGAGGAAACCCTAACCCTAACTGAAGTTTAAAGGGCAGCATGCATAACCTAGTCTTTATAATCAATGAGGAATCCCTGACCCAAACGGTGTTTTGGGGTTACCATGCATAACCTAGGGTTTAGAATCAATGATGAAACCATAAACCTAGGAGGAAAACCCTAACACCAACCCTACCTAACCATCTCTTATGGCCTTGTTATCTCCTAAATAAATCAATTTTCAATAAGTCGACTTAGACAAAAAAATTTTAATAAGTGATGAAGATTTCAGGTCATATTATGAACAATGTTTGCATGACTAACAAATTTGGATTTTATGGTGCTCGATTTTTCAAAAAAAATTAAAGTTTTAGCTTTTGGTGGCTTAGGCGAGATTTCAAACAGCTCATTAGCCACCGAAAAGCCCATCTTTCAACAGCTAGTGGTTTTGACTCAGGAACACGTTAACCACTGAAAGCCTGTTGATCACGTTTTTTATAATGTTTGGAAAAGGGGACTTTCGGTGGCTTAGGCGAACTTACCAATAGTTCATTAGCCACCAAAAAGCCTTGGTTTTGGTGGCTTAGGAATGGGTCCAAGAAGACATTAACCCACCAAAATCACGTGAAACTTTGTTTTAAATAAATTCTGGGAAGGAGACTTTCGGTGGCTTCGGTGAACAGACCAATGGTTCATTAGCCACCGAAAGCCAAACTTGAGGCAACTAGCGAATTAAACCCTAGATTCTCTTAACCACCGAAAAGGCTGAAAAGGGAAAACGGTTATCTGTCCATCAAAATAAAACTAATCAGCATGAGGTAGGTCATATTTTAGCACGATTAACCACCGAAAATACCGGTGAACTATAGTAAATTATAAATTCATGGCTAAGAGATCATTATTGATCTGAAAATACTGATGGAAATGAAAACCCTAGTCTGTCATCCATCTGTCCCACGGCTGTAGTAAACCTCCACAAAACACCAAGTTCAAATTGAAAATGATTACTAGGCTCACTATCTCGTGGATATCACCAAGATCCATCATCATCTTACTCAATTACCAAATTGAGTAGCTAAATCCTCAAAATCAGCACCATGTCTTCAGTACACTCCACATTCTCTGCCTGCATCCTTACTACTCAAAGCCCATCGCTGAAAGTAGCACACTGATCCCCATTTACAGAATTTGAATTCTGGTTTTTGCAGCTACTAAGAGCACAGTCTAGAGATGAAGAAAGGAGGGCCTGCTCTCAGACAGGAACTAGGGGACATCAATTATCTAGAGTCACATCCAAAAGTCTCCCAATTATTAAAAGATGTAGGTTGTTACAAGTTTTGTGAGAAAATGCAAGGTTCACACCAGCAGGTTGCAGAAGCATTTTCCCTTTCTTTTGATGACTCCAAGGCCCTGATAGGAAAGGAAGGATTCCTAGTGCATGAAACCCTAATTACAGAAGTGACAGAACTCCCAAGAACTGGGGAGAAGTGGTTTAAGACCACCATTACTAAAAATGTGGAGTTCAGATCATATTTAAAACCTGAACACAGACATGTAGTATGGAAGAAAATGTAAATTTGAGCACATAGATCTGTAGACAAATACAAAACTCAGAAAGTGGATCTCACAATTTACTTAGCAATTGAAGAATGAAACAGTGCAAAAAAGGATTGCAGCTATGAATGCTTTCATTAATCAAAAATTAATTTGATGATAATTACAATGAAGTAAAATGGATTTAATAGCCACATGAAATTCGAATCCACATGTGGAAATTCGAATTGATAGACTCTACTTGACTGTATGTAACTAAGACCTTGTCAAAATCACTATCGGAGGACTCAGTAGTTAACTGACCTTGTCTAAACCATAACCAGAGTTCATCGGAGCTCTAAAACACAACTCAAGTGTTACATTCAATGTTGACTAAGGTTAACTGACTATGGTAGGTGAGAAATGCGGCCCACATGTGTGCAGTCAAGTAAACCTAGCGCTAACTGAATGTAGAGGACTAGAATTGAATGTAACTGACTCCTAACTTAGCTTGACTAGTCATTAATTGAAGTGAACTGACCTTGGTTGGTTTTGGCACTCCCATTGGCTTTCTAAATTGTAGGGATTGGTCTAGGAGGCTCCTAAACTAATGCAATCAAGTTCAATCAGTGGTAGTGAGCCTTAATTAGTGTTCGCCACACTTTAGTAACTGAAACATGTGCCCCAATTAGGTCAAGTGGACCCAATGGTGTTAATGACTATAAATAGACCGAATGGACTCCCGATTTAGACATGACTCCCAATTTATACATATGACCAAATTTGGACAAGGGAGAATTAATAATCCTAACACCCCCCCTGAATGCTAACTTGGACAAACTGTGGGCCCTGGTAACCAAGACCATAGGTCACCCATTACATCAAGTAAAATAAAGTAACTACTTAATACAAGGAGCTGGGGAAAAAACCACATGGGAAAAAATCCCTCCCTCTAGTTAAGCAGGCAGAATCAGGTCTCAAGTTTGAAAAACTTGAAAATATGTTGCTGCAATCTTCATCTCTATGAGGTAGTGAAGCAGCATGCATGGTGTGCTGTGCATAGGTATTCTGGGGCCTGGCTTGTAGACTTCTCCTTCTTCTCCAAAAATGATGACGGGAGGAAGGAGGAATGTAACCTTTTTCTCTTGCTAAATGAAGAGGTGTATGATCATATCCATTCTTCTGAATGTAGTAAGACTAAGCCCTTGCCATATTTCATCTTACGGGAAGTCTATTGCATCTCCCTGAAGAAGGTAAAATAGCATGACCTAGAGAAAGAGTCTTTCCTTTTTGAGTGTCAGGTGAGTTTCCAGTCATCTTCCTAGCTTCCAGTTTGGAAGTAGGGACTAAATCTAGATCTAAGTCACCCTGAATCTCAAGGTCATAAACTGATATAGATGGATATGCAATACTAGTAGAAGCTATAAAAGAAGCAGATGCAATGATTTTACCTTCCCTTGCAAGAGGCTGCTGAGAGTGCACTGGTTTTGAAGGAGGCATGAAATGTGAGAACTCATATTCTTTTGAAGCATGATTTGCAGTACCCTTTGCTATGATTCTGCCAGTAGAGATATCTATGATCTCCACTGAGTCGGGACCAAAGATCACTCACTTTGGAGATCCAGTATGGGTCATCTAATAGATAGATAAAAGTTTTGAAGCTAGGGAGGGAACAAATAGCACATCTTTGAACCATCCATGTTCAAGTTGGATAGAGCCCTTCCCCTTTGTTTTGAATTTACTTTTATTGCCCATCTGAATACTAGGACCATCAAAGGACTGAAAAGAAGAGAGTGATTCTCTGGATGCTGACATATGGTTGGAAGCTCCAAAATCAATGAGGAAGATAGGTGCTAATGTGCAACAAGCCTTCAGTGCATGTCCTTTCCTTTGGTATTCTTCTTCTTCTTCTTTAGATTCTTCCTTCCTTGCAATAGAAGGTACATAAATGTTGTGCTTTTTCAAGAGAAGTGCCATTTCATCAAGTTGTCTTCTCATACAGGAGCTTTATGAATGGAAGCCCCTTCCATAGTAAGAGCATAGGACCTTGCCTTTGCCATTCTTCTTGCTTCTCTTCGAACCTGAAGGTTCTTTTGATTGCTCTTTCTTCACAGGGGACTCATCTCTTTGCTTCCCTTTGTCATTCGCTACCTTATCTCCTCTTGCAACTATAGCTAGATCTTTGGGAGATCGAATGATCCCCATTTGGATCAATTTATCATTCTCAGAAATAAGAGATTGGATGAAAGCATTAAGAGTGGACATTCTCAGAACTTTGTGAAGAATTCATTCAAAGATTCGAAGTTGGATGTATTGAGAGTAATCAGAACATTTTCTAGCTGATGGATCCTCATCTCATCATGTTTATCAAACATGGATGAAAGCTTGTCCCAAACTAGTTTGGGAGTCTTCAATTCTAGGATGTGTAACCAAATATATTTAGAGACTGAGAGGAGCAAGTGTCCATGGGCTTCATCAAGCCTGTTCATGTACTTAGCTTTGTCTTTATCTAAATCTAGCTCTTCCTCTGCTTCTTCTATGAGTCTGAAGAGCCCTTTGGTGCGGAGCATTACCACCATGTCTGCCTTCCACTGGTGATAGTTGAAGGGAGTGAGAGGCTCTATTGAATGAGCCATTTCGAATGTAGTAGGAATAATTGAACTATTGTAGTGAATCCAGTGAGAAGAAAGGGTTGCTTGTAGCGAATGCTGTAAGAAAAGCTGATAACCTGTCACACAATCAAACATACAAAGTAAGGTCGACAATTTTCACTTTTGGAATTTCCTTCACACCAAGAATAGTTGATCAAGCAATCTTGATCAACAATTTCTTAGCTTGGGATATTAAGTGGTAAATTCCCCCTTTTTGGTGCAGTACTGGAAAGATCAATTTGCCAAAAAAAATGATTCGGCTGGAGATCTGAGGAGGAGAGGAGTCTTGTCCACTGAGGCTCTGATACCATGTAAATTTGAGCACATAGATTTGTAGACAAATACACAACTCACAAAGTGGATCTCACAATTTACTTAGCAATTGAAGAATGAAACAGTGCAAAAAAGGCTTGCAGCTGTGAATGCTTTCATTAATCAAAAAGTAATCTGATGATAATTACAATGAATTAAAATAGATTTAATAGCCACATGAAATTCAAATCCACATGAGGAAATTCGAGTTAATAGACTCTACTTGACTGTAGGTAACTAATACCTTGTCAAAATCACTATCGGAGGACTCAGTAGTTAGCTGACCTTGTCTAAACCATAACCGGAGTTCATCGGAGCTCTAAAACACAACTCAAGTGTTACATTTAGTGTTTACTAAGGTTAACTGACTATGGTAGGTGAGGAATGCACCCCACATGTGTGCAGTCAAGTAAACCTAGCGCTAACTGAATGTAGAGGACTAGAACTGAATGTAACTGACTCCTAACTTAGCTTGACTAGTCATTAACTGAAGTGAACTAACCTTGGTTGGTTTCAACACTCTAGTGGGTTCCTAAATTGTAGGGATTGGTCTAGGAGGCTCCTAAACTGATGCAATCAAGTGAAATCAGTGGCAGTGAGCCTCAATTAGTGTTCCCCACACTTTAGTAACTAAAACATGTGCCCCAATTAGGTCAAGTGGACCCAATGGTGTTAATGACTATAAATAGACTGGATGGACTCCCGATTTAGACATGACTCCCAATTTAGACATATGACCAAATTTGTACAAGGGATAATTAATAATCCTAACAGAAAAGTGTTCCATCCACCTAGCTTGAGAAGAGGTGGAAGCAATTATTAAAAGCAATTTTGGTGTATATAACCTGTGAAGGAAGGTACAACAAGGCAATGATATATCACTTCAATATGATGAAACATTTTAAAAGAATAATCCCTTTAAAGCTACCCTTCTACCTCCCCAAGAGTTTAACCAAGATGGCACACCAAGTAAAGGCCCAGCCCACCAAAATCGTAGGAAGGTTATCTCACCATGGCCTAATACAACTCGTTGTCCAATAATTGTTGCAAAGGAGAAATGTAGCATGGGCATATTTTTTATTCTGCAATGAGTTTGAAATAGGCCTATATCCAGAAGATAAAGGAAAGTCACCTTCAAATAAATCCACCACCCCAAGGAGTGGAAAAGGGAAGAGGAGGGCTATCTCACTAGTAACAGTGGATTAGCCTTCTCCCACTGCTAAAACCAACCAATCTAAAAGAAACCTGAACTTCAGTGAAAAAGAGAAGGAGGCCCTAGCACAAAGTGGAAATATTCTGAACTTACCTTACTTAAATTTAGAAGAAGAAAGGGAGGAATAAGTTGACCTAATAGAGCAGGTTATAGCTGAAAATGAAGAGTTTCTGTCACCCACACCAAAAGAAGACCAGGGTGAACCAGTGGAAAAGGCTTCCTCCAGCAATCCTAGGTCACAAAGATTCAACTAGTTGCTGAGGAAAGTATATTAATTGGAAGTTTTAGAGAGAGGAATAAAAAGAACTAATGCAGTGTTAACCAATAAAAACACTCAATTGAATAATTCCCTGCTAGAAATGAAAGGAAGGTATTTTTTGTTGCAAAAAAGGAATATGAGGTTTGTGAAGGACAACACCAGGATTTACAGGATGATCAATATTCTAAGGCTATAGGTGAAGAATTCCAAATCAAACCCTATCTCTCAGACTCACTTTTCACTAGAAACCCTAGTCGAGGCAGCAGTGAGCCTTCAGAATCCAGAGGCAGCCCAGGATTTTGTTGTTTTTCCAAACCTTATGCAAGATAAAAGAGTGCCAGAAGATCAACATCAAAGATGAAAAGGGATGATTGGGAGGTTGATTACAATTTTTCAGAAACAGAGCTTTTAGTGGCTTAGGCGAATGTAGAAGCGGTTCATTAGCCACCAAAAGCACAGCTTTCAGTAGCTAACATACCCAGGATTCTGTTTCATTAACCACCGAAAGAAAAAAGGGGTGCAGAAAGATATTTTGGCATGCAAAACCAGTTTTGGTGGATACAACTATCTCAGGGATGAAATATAAAGATGAAATTTGCTGAAAAACACCATTGGAGGAGGTTTGTTCCAGTTTTGAGGATACAATCAAGGAGAAAACGGTCACAAACCTTACCTGTGTTTTACCAATAGTGGCTCATCTATTAGATTATAGGTTACTGCTCTAATTCAATACTCACTGCAGTCATCAAAGAGTTCAATGAATGAACAAGTGTTAGAGTTAGATAGACTAGTAGTTAAATTAGGGTTTCTGACCTAATTTTGCAAAAAGCATTTATTTTATCCATTTTTAGTAAAATAGATCCAATTTTTCAGGATCTGAATATTTTTGTAAAGTCTATAAAGCCTAAGACTTATTTGAAACAAGTGTTTGACTTCGGGGACCTGTATACCATTATCATTACCAAGCTTCTCATGTTATTCATGACCTAATATAAGCACTTTTGCTATTATATGTTCAACTTCCATATATTTTCTGTTATGTGCTTGTGCTTGAATGTTTGATTTAGGTTTATTCATGTTATCTAATATCTGATAGTTTTCATCCTATCTGTATGTTTATGAGTTGAATTGAAAGTACTTTTCCTTGTTATGATTAGCCATTTATATGTAATTGCTTTATATATGAATCTGCCAGCATAGTAAGTTCTCTATCTGTTCACCGTATTATCAAATCTCTAAACATTGGTAGTTAGAAGCCTTATCTTTTGATTGAATTGTATGCATGTCTTGAGTGTGTGAGGTCCTTTAGGTCATCTTACTTGATCCATTTAGAAAAACCATAAAAACATTTAAGTTATGAGGCATCCTTGAGCTACAACCTAGAGGAGGTTTCTGGAGTGATAACAAATTGGCTCCATTGTCGAGGAGAGAAGATTGAAGCTCAGCTTCCTTGGGAGACAACATAGATCCTACTTTGATGATAGAAAAATTCTGTACACTATTTTGGTTGTAATCATCTATCTGGTGACTCCATTGGAATAAGGTGGCTTCAAGAAGACCAACTACTAGAGAAAACCCTCAAGGGCCACCAGTAACACCTATTTCAAATCCAGAAGAGATTCTAAGAAGAGCTAGGGCTTCACTCAGATAGACCTCCAGAGCTGCAAGGGAAGCCACATCAGGTGTTTCAAGAGGAATTTCTACTATTATATCAAATAGACCTCCATTTCAATCTCTTCCTGCTGAAACATATCATTCTCAAGAATTTATATTTGAATCAGAAAATTTTAGGGTTGAGGAATCTTCAAGAATTGCTGCTTGTCTAGGTCCAATCCCTGGCGAATCCACTGAGATAAATCCAACCCGAATACTCTCTCAGCTACCATAAACACCAGTAGAATCTTCTTCTACCCTTTCCATACCCTTTTCCAACATGGCTGCCCCTCTGACCAAAATGGAAAGGATCCTTGTAGTTAGGTATGCCCCTCTGAATTCGCCTAACCCCCTCTCTTCTATTCCTACTGGATATTATCTCAAATACATGCCTAAATTTACTGGAGAGAGAGATTTCACAGTTGAGGAACACCTAGAGGCATTCTATAGTTATGCTGAGAACATAAACATAGAATAAGAATATGTGTGGACTATGGCTTTTGTGCAAAGTGTATATGGTCAGGCTAGGAAGTGGTTCAAAGAGTTTCCTGCTAGATCAGTAGCAGGCATTGAAGCCCTAGATGACATATTTTTGAAGCATTGGGGAGAGAGAAGAGACCACCTCTATTATATCACTGAGTTTAGAAATTTGAAGAGAGAGAATGGTGAGTTTGTTTCTAACTTCACCAAAATATTTAACAAGATGTTCAGCAAGATCCCTTCTGAGATCAAGCCAACTGACAACTCAGCCAAAATCACCTATGCCAATGCCTTTGATTCAAAATTATGCCTTTGAAGAGTTGGATGAGTCTTTCCCACGTTTCTACATATCTCTGAATATCCATGATAAAATCCTTCATAACTGTTTGTTGGACTTAGGAGCTTCCCATAACCTAATGCCAAAAGCTGTGATGGATGAGCTTGGCCTCATCATTACAAAACCCTACCATGATCTATTCTCATTTGACTCTAGGAAGGTAAAATGCTTGGGCCTCATCAAATACCTTGTTATAAACCTCTCCCAGTTGCCTTCAAAAAGCATAGTGATGGACATAGTGGTAGCCGATATCCCACCTAAGTTTGGCATCCTTTTGTCTCGCTCATGGAGTAAAAGGATGGGTGGTATCCTTCAAATGGACCTTACATATGCTACAATTCCAATGTTTGGAGGGGATACCAAGAGACTCTACAGAGAGAACCAGTTCACCTATATCATCAGTAATGCCAAGAACTCCATAAACCATCCAATATATGCAGTAGACACAGACTTTGGGTAATTCATCCTCCAGGTAGATGATTCCCAGCCAACATCCATACAGCTTATAAAGCCCATCTATCAAAATCCTGAAGAAGTAACCACCTCACTTTGGAGCATGTTTTTGATGGGTCCAGTAGTCAAGCCTCAACAGGTGCAGGAATAGTCCTGATTTCTCCTTGAATGGAAACCATACATTTATCTTATAAGTTGGATTTCAAGACTACTAACAACATAGCAGAATATGAAGCATTGTTGTTAGGGGTGAATGCCGCCAAGGAAATGGGGATCATGTGCATAAATTTCTTTGGAGATGCAGATCTCATCATACAGCAGGTCAACAACACCTTTCAAGAAAAGAATGTTAGACTAAAGGCTTATAGAAATAAGGTATGGAAACTCAAGGACTCTTTCATGTTTTTTGAACTCTCATATATACCTAGGGCTATGCATCACCTAGCTGATTCCCTTGCTATCTCTGGAAGTCTGTTTGTTCCCCCTTTACCTCCTAAGCTGAGCTATGATATCCAAGTCAAGTATAGTCCATCCCTACCTAATAATGTGAAATTTTGGAAGGTATTTGAGAATGATGATGAGATTAGAAAATTCCTCCAAGTAGTAGATGAATTTTTTGATATGCATATTGATCAAGAAAACCTAAATATGGAAGAATCTCAGAGGCTCAAGTTAAAAGTTAAAGTAGGTGATGAAAACATTGTTCAATTACCTAGTAATTATATACCTCGGGGCCTGGTACCCCTACAAGAGATATTTGATCATAATGATGTCCCTTTTAAACCTGCCAAGAAGGAGAAAGATCTTGCTATACAAGAGAAAAACATAGGCAGCCAAAGTCATCCAAAACCCATAAATCTTTCCACTGAGTTGACAGCTGATCAGAGGTCAAAATTTTGTAGTCTGATGAACGAGTTTGCTGATATATTTTCCTAGAAATACAGTGACTTGAAAACCTATGACACTAGTATAATCAAACATAAGATTCCCCTAGAGAAGGACACCGTCCCTTTCAAGCAGAAGCTCATATCCATAAGTCCTCTCCTACTGCCTATGATTGAAAAAGAAATCCAAAAGCATAATTCCCCTCAGGTATTCCAAATGGATTGCAAATTTAGTAGTGGTAAGAAAGAAGAACGGGGAGATTAGGTTATGTGTGGATTTCAGAAACCTGAACAAATGATCCAAGAAAGATAACTATCCATTCCCTAATATGGAACACCTATAGCAAAGAGTCTCAGGGGCTAGTGTCATGTCATTCCTAGATGGTTTCTCTGGATACAACCAAGTTGATGTGCACTGTGATGACCAAGAAAAAACTGCGTTTACCACTCCCTGGGAACCTTCATGTATGCCAAAATGCCATTTGGGATGATGAATGTTGGGGCCACTTTTCAGAGAGCCATGGACCTAGTATTTTTAGGATTGAAAGACAAATTTGTTCTCATATACCTTGATGACCTGACTATTTACTCCCATAGCCATGAAGAACATTTGCAGCACTTGAGGAAGGTATTTTTGAGATGTAGAAAATTTGGGATATCACTGAACCTGAAGAAGTCTCAATTTGAACTCAGTAAGGGAAAAATCCTAGGTCACATAGTCTCAACTGAAGGTGTAAAGTTTGATCATGTTCAAGTTGAAGCAATCCAGAAGTTGTCCATACTTAGGTCAAAAAGAGATATTCAGTCATTTCTGGGTAAGATAAATTTTGTCAGGAGGTTTATCCCAAACTTTTCTAAGCTAGTAAAAAACATAACCTCTATGTTAATAAAGGAGGCTGAAATAAAATTGACAGAGCAAGAAAACAAGCTCTTTTGAGGACATCAAGAAGGCTATCATGGAAGCTCCCACTTTGATTAGTCTGGACTACACCAAGGGTTTCTACATTTTTTTCTTTGCATGCTATGACACCGTGGTAGCTGTGCTGCTGCAAAAAGATGATGAATTCCTTGATCACCTTATTGCCTTTTTTAGCAAGACATTGAGGGATGCTGAACTAAAATATGATCCCATTAAAAAGAAAACCTATGCTCTCATCAAGTCATTGAAATCCTTCAGGGTCTACATTCTACATGCCAAGGTCCTTTCCTATGTCCCTTTAGCTACTGTAAAGGATGTATTAACTCAGCTCGACATTGATGGAAAGAGAGATAAATGGATAGCCAAGCTTATTGAGTTTGGCATAGAAGTAAATCCCACCAAGTTAGTGAAAGGCCAAGGTCTAGCTAAACTCATGGCTAAAGAAAATTGTGATATTTTGGGAATGAATTTTATAGGTATAACTTAAGCTAACCTACAGACAGAAGCAGTAGTAGGAACAGCAGCAGAGGCAATTCAGAAGTAGAATGACAATCAACAAGTAGCTGAGAACTTGTCCTCATGTGAGTGGTACTCAGGTATTATTCATTTCCTGCAAAATTTAGAGGTTCTCCCTAGACTCACTCTAAATCAGGAACAAGATCTTAAACTTAAATCAGTTAAATTTTGTGTAACTGATAAACTGTTGTATTGGAAAGAGCTGTCTGGTGTTTTGTTGAGATTCTTAGATAAAGAAGAGTCAGTTCAGGTCATGCTTCTGTTTCATTCAAGAATATGTGGAGGCCATCATTACTGGAAGACCACATCCCATAAGATCCTAAGGGATGGGTACTATTGGCCCATTCTTTTCTCTGATGTGTGTACTTTTGTAAGAGCTTGTGACAAGTGCCAAAGATTCTAGGGAAGCAGCATCTCAGATCCTTTCCCCTCAGACCTATTGCAGTGAATGGTCCTTTCCAGCAGTGGGGTCTTGATTTCATAGGTGAAATTAATCCTTCATCCAATGGTCAGCACAAATGGATCCTAGTATCCATAGACTATTTCACCAAGGGGATAGAGGCAGTACCTACAAGGAATGCCACTCACTAGGTTATCATGAGGTTTTTATATGAGAACATCTTTATCAGGTTTGGCTTCCCAGTAAGGCTAGTGACTGATAATGCACCAGCTTTCAAAGATGGGGCATTGGTTAACATGTGTGAGTCAATGGGAATTCAGCTGGTGCATTCCACTTCTTATTACCCTCAAGGCAATGGAATTGTTGAGTCATCCAATAAAATCCTATTGAAGATCATCAGAAAACTATTGGAGACTAATTATAAAAGTTGGGATTCTAAGCTAAAGTTTTCTCTATGGGATGATAGAGTGACTGACAAGAGATCCATAGGGAATTCTCCTTTCAAGTTGGTTTATGGTACTAAGGCCATTTTTCCTATTCAACTAATCCTGCTAGTTGCAAAATTCTTTTAGGAGGAACAAGATGAACCAAATGCCATGGTGAGAAGGATGCTTGATTTGGTGGAATTGCAACAAGTTAGGGAACAAGTGATGGAAAGGTTAGAAGCTATCAACAGAAGATCAAGATTATTTTTGACAAAAGGGAAAAAGTGGACATCTTTCATGTTGGAGATTGGGTCCTCATGTGGGATACTGTTAGGCAAGACAGGGGAAAGCATGGAAAGTTTGACTCTCTGTGTATAGGCCCTTTTGTGATAGCTCAAGTGTAGTAGAACAACACCTTCAAATTGCAAAATCTGGAAGGCGAGGAGGTGTTTCATGGCCTAGTAAATGGGTGGTTTTTGAAACTCTATTTCATCTGAGGCTTTAAGGCCTTGTTATTGTAAAATATTAGTTAGTAGATTGTTTTTTCTTACAAAATAAACTCCATGCCCAATGGAACAGTAGTAGATAGGTTTAATTTTTTTTTTTTAGGAAAGGCATTTTGGGATGGGGTTCTTGGGACCTCATAGGGAGGTTCCCATCCCCGAGTAGGAGCCATATGTTTTCTCCTAAATAAATCAATTTTCAATAAGTCCACTCAGACAATTTATTTTTAATAAGTGATGAACATTTCAGGTCATGTTATGAACAATGTTTGGATGACTAACAAAGTTGGAATATCTGGTGCTCGGTTTTTCAAAAAATTTGAAAGTTTTAGCTTTTGGTGGCTTAGGCGAGCTTTCAAACAGCTCATTAGCCAACGAAAAGCCCAGCTTTCAGTAGCTAATGGTTTTGACTCAAGAATACATTAACCACTGAAATCTTGTTAATCACGTTTTTTATAATTTTGGGGAAAAGGGGCTTTCTGTGGCTTAGGAGAACTTAGCAATAGTTCATTAGCCACCAAAAAGTCTTGGTTTTAGTGGCTTAGCAATGGGTCCAAGAAGACATTAAACCACCTAAAGTGTGTTAAAATTTGTTTTAAATAAATTCTGGGAAGGAGACTTCTGGTGGCTTAGGAGAATGAACCAAGGGTTCATTATCCACCAAAAGCTGGGCTTTGGGTAGCTAGCGAATTAAACCCTAGATTCTCGTAACCACCAAAAAAGCAGAAAAGGGAAAATAGTTATCTGTCCATCAAAATCAAACTCGTCAGCATGAGGCATGTCATAATTGAGCACGACTAACCACCGAAAATACTAGGGAACTGCAATAAATTATAAATTGATGGCTAAGAGGTCGTTATTGATCTGAAAATACTGATGGAAACCAAAACCCTAGCCTGCCCTCCATCTATCCCATCACTGTAGTAAACCTCCATGAAACACCAAGTTCAAATTGAAAATGATTACTAGGCTGGCTATCTCATGGATATCACCAGGATCCATCATCATATTACTCAATTACCAAATCAAGTAGTTAAATCCTCAAAATCAGCACCATGTCTTCAGTACACTCCACATTCTCTTCTTGCATCCTTACTGCTCAAAGGCCATCTTTGAAACCAGCGCGCTGATCCCCATTTACAGAATTTGAATTTTTGTTTTTGCAGGTACTAAGAGCACAATCTAGAGATGAAGAAAGGAGGGCCTGCTCTCAGATAGGAACTAGGGGACATCCGTTATCTAGAGTCACATCCAGTCTACCAATTCTTCAAATATGTAGGTTATTACAAGTTTTGTGAGAAAATCCAAGGTTCACACCAGTAGGTTGCAGAACCATTTTCCCTTTCTTTTGATCGCTCCAATGCGCTAATAGGTAAGGAAGAGTTCCTAGTGGATGAAACCCTAATTACAGAAGTGACAGAACTCCCAAGAACTGGGGAGAAGTGGTTTAAGACCACCGTTACTAAAAATGTGGAGTTCAGATCATATTTAAAACTTGAACACAGAAATGTAGTATGGAAGAAAAGTGTTCCATCCACCTGGCTTGAGGAGAGGTGGTAGCAATTATTAAAAGCAATTTTGGTGTATATAACTGGCGAAGGCAAGTACATTAGGGAAATGATATATCACTTCAAGATGATGAACCATTTTACAGGAAGAATCCCTTTAAACCTACCCTTCTACCTCCACAAGAGATTAACCAAGATGGCACACCAGGTAAAGGCCCATCCCACCAAAATCCCAGGAAGGTTATATTACCATGGCCTAATACAACTCATTGTCCAAGAATTTATGCAAAGGAGAAATTTAGCATGGGCTTATTTTTTATTTTGGAATGACTTTGAAACAGGCCTACAGCCAGAAGATAAAGGAAAGTCACCTTCAAATAAATCCACCATCCCCAGGAGTGGAAAAAGGAAGAGGAGGGCTATCTGACCAGTAACAGTGGATCATCCTTCTCCCACTACTAAAACCAACCAAGCTAAAAGAATCCTAGACTTCAATGAAAAAGAGAAGGAGGCCCCAACACAAAGTGGACTAGGGTGAACTACTGGAAAAGGCTTCCTCACCCACACCAAAAGAAGACCAAGGTGAACTAGTGGAAAAGGCTTCCTCCAGCAAGCCTAGGTCACAAAGAGTCAACTAGTTGCTGAGGAAATTACATGAATTGGAAGTTTTGGAGAGAGAAATAAAAAGAACTAATGCAGTGTTAACCAAGAAAAACACTCAATTGAATAATTCCCTACTAGAAATGAAAGGAAAGTATTTTTTGCTGCAAAAAAGGAATATGAGATTTATGAAGGACAACACCAGGATTTACAGGATGATCAAGATTTTGAGGCTATAGGTGAAGAATTCCAAATCAAACCCTAGCTCTCAGACTCACTTTGCACTAGAAAACCTAGCTGAGACAGCAGTGAGCGTTCAGAATCATGAGGCAGCTCGGGATGCTGCTGTTATTCCAAACCTTATGCAGGGCGAAGGAGTGCCATAAGATCAATAGAAAATATGAAAGGGGATGATTAGGAAGCTGGTAACAATTTTGTAGAAATAGGGATTTCGGTGGCTTAGGCAGATGCAGAAGCCATTCATTAGCCACCGAAAGCAGAGCTTTCAGTAGCTAATAGACCTAGGATTTTGTTTCCTTAACCATCGAAAGAAAAAAGGGGTGCAGAAGGATATTTTGGCATGCAGAACCAGTTTTGGCGGATACAACTATCTCAGGGATGAAATATAAAGATAAAATTTGCTGAAAAACACCATTGGAGTAGGTCTGTTCCAGTTTTGAGGATACAATCAAGGAGAAAAGGGTTAAAAATCCTACCTTTTTTTTTACCAACAATGGCTCATCTATCAGATGACAGGTTACAGCTCTACTTCAGTACTCACTGTTGGATACATTTACCACCATACACACTCATTTTTGTCAATTTGGCCTAGTTAAAACACTATCCTAAGCTTATTGACATAATTGACATCAGAGGAGCACTATATGACATTAGCATGAGAACACCCACACCTACCTTTAGTCAAGGAGGCTAACTTAGCCTTCTCCTTCATTCAGGGAGGCTAACTGGAGCACTTCGGGGGTGATTTGGGTGTCATAAATGAACTTTATTGCTAACTGATGGTTACAATGAGTTAAACAGAGTAGTGAATGCACCTCCCTTCATTAAATTGATTATTTAATGATTATTTAATGAAATGGAGTCAACAGGGGCGCCTCCAACCACTTCTAATGGTCAGTTACACTTGAGTTAACCTCATCGGGGTTCATTAGAGTCATTGATGTGCTACCACTTGTTGGTTAGCTTGCAGTGACATGTATCTGAGCTACTTTAAGTTAGACTCAGTCATTTATTGCACTTTGACTTCAATTAGGTCTCAGTTGAGTCAATTAGGGTTTTGATCAATCGTTAACTTGAGTGTTTACTGTGGCTTACATTCAGTTAAGCTAGACTCACTCATTCAATTTGAATGACCTCCTTGGGAATTTGAATTGTCTTGGCATTCATTCATATGGCATGATTATTGTGTTGTATCATCATTCTTTCATTTGATTATACAGAGCTGCTACTTCCATTACAACACCATTTTGCCAATTTTATGCATATTTGTCTGAATTCTTTGTGAGACTGTGTTTTCAGTTCCTAGACCAATATGACAAATTAATATGGTATCAAAGCTCATGGCAAGACAAAGCTCAAATCTCTCAAAAAAAATGCTTTTGACAGATCTTGCATGAAAAATTGAGTAGAGCTCAAACAAAATTCCAGCACTGCACCATAATCCAAGGCTTACCACTTAATACCCCAAGTAAGGAAATTGTTGATCAAGCTTGCTTAATTGACTATGTTGGGTTGGATAAAATCCTAAAATGTGTAGGCTGTCCTACCTTATGGTGCCCATTTTGTTGTTATTTTCAAGCTTTTAACAGGTGAAAGCATTCACTCCAGCAATTTAGAATGGCTTCTTCCGTAGAACTCTTGACTCCATTCAATTTCCACTCATGGAAAGGAGACATGGAGATCCAACTACATGCCAAAGGACTCTATAGGGTCACTATGGACAGTAAAGAAGAGCCTGCTTCTATGATAGACAAAGCTAGATTCTTGAACAAGAAAGATGAAGAATTTAGATTCGTGTGCCTCTCTGTTTACCGTGATCTTCTTTTCCATCTCTTGGGATTGAATACTCCAAAGGAAATCTGGGACAAATTGGAAACCCTGTATGGAAACTAGGATGATTTGAGAGTATACCATCTCAAGAATGAGTTGATGTCTCTCCAGCCTTGCAATTTCGAGACCTTGAATGACGTTTTCACAAAGTTCAAGCACGTTGTCTTACTATTGAAGCAATGTAAAGTGGAGAAGAACAATGCTCAAATCATCCTCTCCATACTCTCCAAACTTGGAGCTGATTATTCGATTTTTGTCTCTACATTCCATGTAGGGAAGCTCACAACCCCTATATGGAAGATGCCTTCACTCAATGCCTTCATTGAGTCCCTAACAACTGAACATTATAAGCTTGTCCAGATGGGGATCATCAGATCCTCTCGTGATCAATCCCTCCATGTCTCAGGGCCCAAATATATGAAGGGTAAAGGAAAGCAGTAGAAGAACCCAAAAACTAAATTCGAAACTCCTAAGCCTAAATTTGAAAACCAGCAGCATGATGAGTCTTCCGGCTCAAAGAAGAACAAAGGAAAAGGGCATCATGGAAAGGAAAAAGTCAAGTGTTCATACTGTGGGAAGGGCTTCCACCCTGAACATGCCTGCATGAAGAAGAAATTTGATGAAGCTACCTCTCTCCTTGAGATAAATCACATCAATCTTCTGGAAATATTTTGGAGGAGAGATTAGAAAGATCGGGAACCATAGCATGAAAGAGGTCATGCCCTCATGGAAAGCACTTAGAAGTCCAAAGAACTCTCGATATATTTTGGAGCTTCAAACCACATGATGGATGAAAGAGACTCCTTCTAATCTTTGGAGACCATCAGATCAATCCCCATCCACATGGGAGATGACTCCACCATCATTTTCGAAGGCCCAAGGTACTGTTGATCTTGAGAATGGCTATTTTTCAAATGTTTTGTATGTACCATCTCTGGCATCAAACCTCCTTAGTTTTTATCAAATGAAACATACGGGAGTGCCCAAGAGAGTATCCTTCATCCTAAATTATGTAGAGATCACGAAACTTGCATCCAGGAAAATTGTTGCAAAAGGCCTTGCAAACCATCATGCAAAAGCCTATGATTTTTCCCATTTTGTGGCGGATGCAAAGCCCACTGTATTGCTAAATCATGGAAATGAAGTTAGTATACTTTGGCATGATAGGTTCAGCCATCTCAAATTCAAATACTTGTAGCAATTACAAAAAAATTCTATGGTTGAATCCCTCCCAGTCATCAAGGCAACCACTGGAATTTGCAAAGGTTGTGTTGTTAGAAAGCACCCTGAGCATAAGTTCGATTGGGAGAAGGCAAGACGAGAATCATGCATCTTGGGACTTGTTAACACCCAATTAAAATTTGGGCATGGGTGTTCCTCGCATTCTTTGGCCTCATCGAGAAGTGTCGAGTAGGCAGCAGAAGGAGTTGATGGAGTGCACAGGGTAAGGCTCAGTAGCAGGATAGTCTGAGGATCAAGAAAGCAGAGCTGAGAAGGCATGTTGGATGCGTTAAAGAAAAGTCTCGATCGATTGCTAAAGGTGATCAGAGGGCAGATCAATGGCATCAGATCATTTCACACAGCGAACTTGCTTGACCAAAGACCACTCTTTAGCCTTGCAAAATGGTTTAAAGCTCGGACACATCCGGTGATCAAGATTAGACCCCACAAAGATCTACGGTCAAGAGTCATTTCGAAGCCTAAACTTATGAGGAAAAAGATGCAAATAGAGATTGAGAAAAGTGGTGCAAGCCATTTTGATCAATGGTGCTCGTATGAGCAAAGGAAGATCGACGACTATAATTCATTTTTCGATCTGGAGTAGAAAGGGAGGAAACAAAACTTCACCATGTGATAAAGGGTGGGGTCCGCTCATATCGACGGTCATGAAGGGAGTTGATCCTGATCGATGGCCAAGCTACATACACACATAATAAAAACATGTGTAGAAATGGGAACCCCACAGATCTACATCCTGCGATCGCGGAAGGTGAATCTATGGTGCGAGCCGCCTGGTAAATGCTCCCTTAGTATTATTTAAAAAATTGTCTCAATGGGGGTGACAGAGTTGAGAGATGAGATAGAACCAGAGGTATCAGGTCAGGATATAGAGGAACACCTATTATATGTGAAATCTGATGTTTGTGATACCATCCTGATGGGAGAAACTATTGAAACCACTAGGGGCAAATTGGAATATCGTAAGAACAGGGGTATCAATACTTGCGATGTTTTTAAGTATTTCTTTTATTTCTTCTCTGTCAACCCAACCCCCTAGTGCCCTGAGTTTGTTGAGTGGTGCACAGAGAAATTCTCTACCACCGAAGGAGTTATCATGAATAAGTCTAAGTCCAAAATACTTTGCCCTATTCGATCCTCCATCATCTGCAAAACCCTTGATATCCTCGACACATTCGTCGATTTATCACAAGACTATCGGGAAGAAGACATTATACACTATTTTAGAGAGTCTACTTATGAAAGTAAAGAATCCTTCTTGAAGAACTGTTCTAAGCCTGATAGTGGACCCCTTGACCTGTCTTACCCCATTGACCTCAGCCGGTTCAACGAAGAAAATCAGTGGTGCATATCCCTAGCCAGTCAATCCCTAGGTCTAGATACTGATTCGTACGTCTTAGAGTCATTGTTGAGTCTTTTATTTGTCGTAGATAATTTCCCAGCCAAACCTGAATTGCTTGGATAGTCAAGTCAGTCTTGTTGCCTTAAGTTTGATGAGTTCTTAGCCGAGAACATTCGTTCTCAGTTAAGGAACTTCCACGATGCCAAAACATTCAGGTTCCAGTGTTTTTTGCTGAGGATGTTCATATCCTACAATGAGGAAGACTTCCAAATACTAGAGTTGGCCATCGCTACTCAAAATGGCCACTAATTACTATAAATTCATGAACCAATTGATGGCCAAATAATATGAAGTTTTCTTTCAGGAGAGGCTGTCTAGTGTGTTGCCGAAAATGAGGAAAATGCTACAATTGTCGAAAATATATATGATAGGGGATTAGTTCCTCTCATATTTTGGGACCACCATAAGACTCTATGGCTTCATACATACACCGTACATCTTGCTAGCTTTCTTGACACCCAGGATTTTCTGCTTAGAATTAATCCAACAAAAGATTATGGTCGAAAAGGAACACTTCTTGAGCTTCAAGAAGTGTTCGAATTTGGTTTTTCCTTGGAAATTAGGACCATACACAGTTAGAAATAGGGATGCACTGACCTTGGTCTCCAACTCACTCAGAGGCATGGAATTTCCCCAAAACTAGGCGATAAATTATGATCCTCACCAGGTTATCCCCAAGAGAAAAACAACTCTCAAATGCTAGCCCTTTGAGCACACGGAGGTGCCTGGACTCAGAGAAAAAGTGAATTGGGATGATTTCCCTAATCCTACCCCAATGGATACCAGTGCCAAGAAGGACATGGGCTCGCAACTGCCTAGAGCAGTTTCCCCCCAACATGAGTTAGCTGCTGTAGTTGCGATCATAGGGGGATATTAATCATGGTCAGTTATTCAGTGAGTTCGATGAAAAGGGGGAGTAAACAACCCATGGACACCGATGAAATGGACACTTCCAGCACCCCCAAGAAGCAAAAAATAGAGCGCAGAAAACAATTGGTGTAGAAGGGACATGCAAAGAAGAAGAATGTAGTAAAGGTACAGCAGCAGGTGGAGCCCAAAGCAGCCAATTTGCAGATACAAGAATGCATATTAAAAGTGCAGACTTTGAGAGAGTTTGCATCCAAAGAAGAATGGCTAAGGTCTTACAGAGATAGAGCTGACAAAACCTTCAAGGAAACAGTAGAACTATACAGAGAAGCCACGCATCTGCCTTAGCCCAACGTCGCACTAAAAACTATACGGGATCATGCCACTAATACCCTTAGCTTAGCCTTGGTAGTAGGGAACAAGGTGTCCGAGGTCAATGTAAGCCTCTCTAAATTTCCCACTTTTGACATCATACATCTGAACAAAGAGATCGGAGACATACTAAATACCAGACTGCTTAAAGCTACTATACAATTGTCCAAGTCAGAGAAGAGTAAGGTGATGAATTCTAATCTTTTAAGGAAGTCGAAGGTGGAAATCAAAGCACTTAAATCCCAAATCAACAATTTACAGAAGGAAGCTATACAAATGGAGGAAGCTAGGTAGAAAGGGAGTGTGGTCTAGAAATTGCTCGATGACAAAGATAAAGAGATACAGGCTTTGAAAAAGAGGTTAAAAATCCCCGGCTCCTAGCTTGCTCAAGCAAATGAATTTGCTGACTTCGAAAAGGAAAAAGAGGCTCTGAATTCTAGGATTACTAATATCTAGGATAAGCGATTGAAGCTTGAAGAAAAGGGGAGGCAATGGGAAGTAGATATCCAACTCCTGAGGAATAGCGAGGTGGAATTAAAAGCTAGACTAATAGCTAAGGAAAGTGATCTTCAGAGCATGAATACAGAGAAGGCAATTCAGTCTACAGGTACGACTAAAGAAGTAGACGCTAGCTCCCTCTCCAAATAAATGTCCCAGATAGGCCTGAAGGATACTGAGCTTGTTAAACCGAGGTAGTAAGTTGAAGAAGTAGAGAAGGAAAGAGTTAAAGAGAAACAAGGTAGAGAAAAGGCCGAAGGAAAATGCCGAGAGCTTACTCAACAAAATGATAAGTTGAGCTGACAAGTGATCGGCAAGATTGCCTTGCAAGGCACAAAGCATATGATATGGGATCAGATCATCGTAGAAGTCGACAAGTTCCGACCCTATCTCCATATTTTTGAATACCTGGAACTTGCTATGAGATAAGCCAAGAAGCAAGTCCAGACAGTAGAGGCTGAAGTGAACAAAAAACCATTGGAGATCGCAGAAAGTGCCATCACCTACCTGAGATCCTTATCGGACAAGGCCTCTAATAGTTATGGTCTTCAAAATAGGGTCATTATTGTCTCTACATCCTGAAAGGTGATAGCTAAACACACGATGAAGGAAATAGTGCATGTGCAAATAGATCTCACTGAGCACAAAATCCAAGAGGTCATCAAGCTGTCTAAACCTTTGACGAGTAAGGGGCTCCCCTTCTTCTAGGAAGAGATGGGTCCTTTACTATCCCAGAAGGATTATAAAGAATTCCTAGTAAATTATCGATCGAATCACAGCAAATTCGAAGATTTGCAGCAAGCGTTGTCAGGGAATACCATTTTTGACAAATTGTCCGATGATTTTGAGTTATGCTTTGACCTTAAGGCCATGTACTCCAAAGTCCCCAGGGCTTCATACTTGGAAGCGATGAAGCTCAAGGTGCAAGCTTATGACATGGCTATGGCACCTTTTCCCAGTTCCGATACATGGAAAATCATCCGCCAATATGGGTCTGTCAAGGTCCCACCACACCAGTAGAAGTAGCAGTGACAATGCACGAAAGATTTTCCAGGTGTTGCTCTCTCACCCGAACGGTCATTTCTCTGAGAAGGGTTTGTACAGTCATCATCAGCCAGATAGGAGTATGGGGTATTCTTATGTATTTTTCATCCCACGTTCCACATTTCACTGTCTAGCCGTTTCATACAAGACGCATCCGATATGCCACATAAGAGGCTGTTAGAAGATGTATTTTTGTTGTAACCAATTTTGATTGCCGAAGGTCGGTTTGGGAAATACAGAATTCTATAAATATACCTTCCAAAGAAGGAGAATGGGTTGAAACCATTGTAATCTTTTGTTGTGTATGTTTTTCAAGAAAGTTTTAATATAATCGCAGAGCCGAGATCGACGTTTTTCACACAAGGATTCCTGTGTCGTTCGCACTTACAGTATGTTATTTATTTTCTTATGTGAATGTTATTCCAGTTTTCCTTTTCCATTATATTTTTCTTTCATATCTAAGACTTAGGGTATAACAGCTCGGAATTCATACTTGCTATGCTCCATCTGTTGTTTCAGGTATTCACCAAAGTTTATTCCAAAGTTAATGTAGAATTCATTTCTCACAATGCTCTACATTAATGGTTTGTTCATGTTCCTCCTTTTCACCAGACAAATATGAATCGACTATGATCGAATGGCTACCTTTCCCTTATGATGAAAATGTTTGCATTTAAGTTCTAATTATTTTGTTGTATATCTTGACTCCATCACCCAATGATGTTGTGTTTTCTTTCAACCAATTCCATAAGCAATTTATAGTTTCCATTTGTATATATATATCTAGCACTGTCATACATTTAGTGAGAGATCCATCTCAGAAGAGCAGAAGCCCAGTTCTCTCTTCAAAAGCGGTTTTGTTGTTACCCGGAAGAGAGCCCTTCTGCAACCTTTGGTTCAATTCTGGTGCTAACAAAATGGAGCCATTGCCGGGGATGAGTTAAAGATCATCCCTAGGAAGAATGACAAAGATTCAGAGGATAAATAATTCCAGCGGGAAAACAGAGATTCTTACATGTGAAGAAGGTTGTATCATTTTCCCTGGCGACTCCACTAAAATATTTTGGGAGGCGATTCCACTAAGGAGACCAGTGATCATAAAGATGAGATCTCTGAGGACAGACAAAAATTCCTAATGTTATTAAGAGGTGGTGCATTTGTCTCGGTGACTACAAATCTGCTTTGACCAATATTGCACTAGATATCCTGGCTTCTAGAAAGATCCACACTAGAGGTAACTTTGATACCGAAATTTTACTCAGCGTGGATAATCTAGAAAGGATACTTGGAAATAGAAATAAAGAGAAATAGTGTTCTTTGTTGTTCGATATTTCATTGTCTCAGGCTTTGCATGGCTTAGCTGACCCTGAGTGGGGAGTTAGGCCTGAAAGATTGCTAACCAAATCTAAGTTAGAATCTAACCTAAGGAAAGCTGGGGTAGACCCTAATACGCTACAATCTTATCCACCTGATTCCTTGTGGCCAAACCTAGGAACCCCACCAAAAGATGAAGAGATGGCCTCTGTCTTTCGAAATACCCAAGTACCCAATCCCTTATCCATTCTTAGCCAACCCACCTCAATGGCTACTGCTATATTTTCTCCATTGGTTTTACCTCTGGTCCTACATGACCTCCCCTTGAATTATTCCCAAAGGATCGCACTCTACGATGGGGAAGGAAATGTTTCAGTGAGGTACCATGTTGATAAGTTTGATGACTTTATTGACTTGGAGGAGGTAGATGATGAAGATGTCAAAATGCGGCTATTCGCTCAGAGTTTGTCTGGGGAGGCCAAGAAATGGTATAAGGATTTTCCACCTAGGTCTATCAGCAGCTTTGCTGGCTTTTAGACCATATTTCTAGAAAGATGGGATGACAAGCAAAGCCCACCGCAAGTTTTGTCTCAATATAATAATCTTAACAAGGGAGGTTTTGAATCCGTCCATGAATTTTCTAGCCGATTCATGCGGGTCTACAACTCGATACCTGCTGATATCAAACTTTCGACCGGGGCAGCTAAACTCCATTATGCAGATGGATTTGACAACGACTTTGCTTTACTATTAAGAGAAAGGAAGTCCAACACCCTCCCGGTCATGTTCACTGACGCCCTAGAAGTTGAGGCCAATATGATGGCATGTGGGAAAATTAAACCCAGGGTGGATATTGATAGGAGAAAGGGTCGAGAAGAAGCACACCCCTCTACCTCCGCTTCTTCATCCAATGATATAAAATTTGAGTTGATGCTCAAAACCATGGAAAAGTTGATGGATAGGCTAACGGTAGAAGTCAGGCCAGTGAACTGAGAACCAAACAAGCCTCAAATAAGGAATCCAAATTTCAGGTGGCTGGTCCCTCCCCCACTCCAGCCCAATAGACCAAGGGATGTGAGGAATCTGAGAAACCCTGAAGAGCGGCCGATTAGGCCTCCTTTCCCTGAAAACTATGTGGCTGCTGAAGATGAGGCTGAGTTTGTCGAAGATCACATCCATCATTTCGGTGACCTAGACTCTGAGATTTACTTGACAGAAGAGGAACATGATATGTTCGCTCAAGTAGATGGAAATACCTTGACCAAGGAATTAGAGCAATACCATAAAGAGTATATGCATGCTATAGACGACGTTAGGAAGAGCAAATTGAGAAATAGGGACGTGGCCATACAAAAGAAAGGTGGTGACTCTACTGGTGACATCGATGTATCTAAAGGAGGGTTAAACCCAGATCAGCCTTCTAGTGGTCATGTCGGTCCAGGGAAAGAAAATTACAAGCAGAAAGGCCTGATGGCACCTATAAATGCGGGAAAAGAAAGTAGTAATGCAAAAAGATTGGAACCAGTGGTGCCCGTAGAGCCGATCAGGACCTTCCCGACATTTAACCTCCAAAATGAGCTAGCTAAACTAAAGATCTTGATTCCTTTTAATGAATTGTTGAGGAATCAGGAATACAGAGACACTATCATGCATATGATTGTGAATTAAGGGGAATCTCACCCTGATATCTTAGAGCTGACCGAAGACAAACCTACCATTTTTCTAGGGTCTAAGATCGACAGCGAAGATGAGGAGGTGCCCCCCTTTTACATAAGCTTGAACATGCATGATATGGTGTTACACAATGCCATGCTAGATTCAGGAGCCTCACACAATCTGAAGCCTAAAGGAGTGGTTGAAAGCTTGGGGTTGGAGATTACCAGGCCCTACAAAGACTTGTATTCATTTGAATCTAAAAGGGTGAAGTGTCTGGGACTGACCAAAGATATGATGGTTTATTTAAATAAACTCCCCTCCAAGGTTGTGGTCATGGACATCACCGTGGCCGACATTCCCCCCAAGTTTGGTATTCTGTTGTCAAGATATTGGATGTCGAAGTTGAAGGGAATCTTGCAAATGGACATGACTTATGCTACCATTCCTGTTCAGAATGAAAGAAAGAGGTTATACAGTGAGAAGAGGTCGCCTTACGTAGTGAGCAGTTATGCTCAGCCCAACATCCATCATGTCTATGCTGTTGACACAGACTTGGGGTCCTATATTTTCTTCAATGATGTGCTTCCTTACGACTCCAAGATTGGTGGGCCACACAAACATGAAATAGGGGCCAGCGAGCTAGGGGCCAAGGAAGGAATTAAGAAAGATGAAGGACTGTGGAAAATGTATTTCGACAGCTCTGTGTCCAAAGCTGGTTCCGGCAGAGGTGTGTATATTATCTCCCCCATTAAAGATATCAAAGCTCACTCTTACAAGTTAATTTTTGAATGCTCTAACAATGTAGTAGAGTACAAGGCCTTGTTGCTGGGCCTACATGTGCTGAAGGATGTAGGCGCAAAAAGGGTCCAAATTTTTGGAGACTCAAAGCTTGTGGTAAATCAAGTGAATGATTTCTATCAGACTAAACATCCTAGAATGAGAGCCTACCGAAACAAAGTGCGTGATATGTTCGGGAATTTCTTCACTGAACACACAGTCCAAGTGGTTCCCAGAGACAAGAACATGGTGGTAGATTCTCTGGTGACTGCAGCAAGGAGATTTGAAGCTCCACTGGCACGAAAGAAGAAATATAAGGTGGAGATTGTGAATAGACCTTCCATACCAGATAACACCAAACATTGGCAGGTCTTCAAATATGATATGCAGATCAAAATATTTTTGGAGATGTCTGGTGATTTTGTGAATACTCACATTTATGAAGGTGGCTTCGACCCCGAAAACCTCCTAGACGTCGAAAGGGAAGGAGAAGAAGCCCTAAATACGGGGAAACTAAAAGACTCCTTGGGAGGCAAGGATATCGTCCAGTTGAAAACCAATCATATCCCTAGGGGCCTAATACCCTTAGAGTCTCTTTTTGACCAGAATGATGTAGACAAAGATCCTAAAGTTGAACCCACCACAGACACCATCGAAGATATGAATAGTAGCACTGAAGAAGACCCAACGATTATAAAGTTGTCTTGGAAGTTACCCGTTGTGGAGAAAGACAGGTATGTGAAGCTGATGAAGAAGTACACAGATTTGTTTGCCTGGAGTTATGAATATATCAAATAATATGACACCTCCATCATCCAGCGCACCATTCCAATCAAACCCAGAGAAAAATATTTCAGGGAAAAACATCGGAGGATTAATCCAAAGCTAGTGCCTATCATTGAAAAGGAAGTGAAAAGGTTGTTTGATGCAAAGATAATAGTGACTCTGAAGTTTTCCAAATGGGTGGCCAATTTTGTTCCTGTATGAAAAAAGAATGGGGAAATACAGTTATGTGTGGATTTCAGGAATTTGAACAAGGTCTCTTTGAAAGATAATTACGCTTTGCCCAAAATGGACCAGATCCTACAGCGGGTGGTAGGCTCAGAAAAGATATCCACAATGGATGGGTTTTCTAGGTACAACCAGGTGAAGGTGTTACCAGAAGACCAAGAAAAAACTGCTTTAACCACAACTTGGGGTATCTTCATGTCCGCAAAGATGCCATTCATGTTGATGAATGTTGGAGACCCATTCCAACGCGCCATGGATATCGCTTTTGCAGAAGAGAAAGAAAAATTTGTGGTGATATACATGGATGACATTATTGTGTACTCCTAGTGGGCTAAAGATCATATCAGGAACTTGGAAAATTTTTCATCAAATGCAGAAGGTATGGCATTTCCTTGAACCCTAGGAATCCAAATTTCGCTCTAGAGGAAGGGAAATTGCTTGGACACATCATCTCAAGGGAAGGGATTAGGATCGATCCATACTGGGTAAAGGGCATCTTGAAGGTTGAAGAACCAAGGAGCAAGAAAGAATTCCAATCCTTCCTCAGTCAAGTCAACTTCTTGAGAAGATTCATCCCTAGCTTTACTGAAATCCTGATGGACATCACTGACATGATAAGGAAGGATCATGAAATTAAATGGACGGTCAGAGCCAAGAAAGATTTCAAATGTATAAAACAGGCCATTTCAGAAGCTCCTGTGTTGATCAGCCCCGATTTTGAAAAGGATTTTTTGGTATTCTCTTATGCTTCAGAACACACCGTAGCAGCAGTATTGCTACAAAAGAATGATCAAGGTGAAGAACAGCCTATAGCATTCTCCAGTAAGATATTGAGAGACGCAGAGTTAAGATATAGCATAATGGAAAAATAAGCATACACCTTGGTTAAAGCCTTGAAATATTTCAATATCTATCTCCTCCATTCCCACATCATCACCTTTGTACCATGCAGCATAGTGAATATCATACTTACACAACCTAAACCTGAAGGAAAGAGAGCCAAGTGGGTTGCGATGCTCCTGGAGTATGACATAGAAATCAAGCCCACGAAGTTGGTCAAGGGGTAGGGATTGGATAAAATGATGACAGACTCCCATTGTGACTCTTTGCAGCTGAATTTTCTTGCCTGTCTATTTGGTCCAGAGGAGGCCGAGGTGCAGGTGAAGCCAACTTTCTCTGCATCCCCTTCGTATGCTGACATTGTTTTTGTATTGCAGAATTTACAACCTCCTGCTGGTCTAAGAAAAACCAAATATAGATCAATAAAAATGAAAGATGCAAAATTTTGCATTATAGAACAGTACCTCTACTGGAAGGACCCTAGGGGGATATTGCTGAATTGTCTTCTGGAGGATGAAGCTCGGTGCATGGCAAAGGAGTTCCATGAAGGGGACTATGGGGGGCATCATTCCTGGAAAGTCGCCGCAAAAAAGATCTTGAGGGTAGGATTTTACTAGCCTTCGTTATTCTCAAACATTTATAAGGAAACGATGAGGTGTTACCAGTGTCAAATATTTGAATGAAGAAGGAAGGTGGTGTCTCTCCCCCTCAACCCTATATCTATGGAGGATCCATTTCAGCAATGGGGGTTAGACATCATCGGGGAGATAAAGCCAAACTCTTCTGGAAAGCACAAGTGGATTCTGACTGCCACTAATTACTTCACAAAGTGGATTGAATCCATACCCTCTCGGAGGGCTACAGAAGAAGTGATAATGGATTTCATAGAAAACAATATCCTGGCGAGGTTCAGTTGCCCAAAGAGAATCGTGACTGATAATTCCCCTGCATTTAAGTCTAAGAAGATGATCAATTTCTACCATAAATACCATATAAGCCTGAATCACTCTACGGCTTATTACCCACAGGGTAATGGGTTAGTTGAATCCTCTAACAAGAGCCTGGTGAGGATTATTAAGAATCTATTAGAGGACAATAATAAATATTGACACACCAAATTGAAATATGCTTTGTGGGCTGACAGAATCAAAACCAAAAGGTCCATCGGTATGTCACCTTCCCAGTTGGTATATGGGGCCGAGGTAATGTTCCCAGCCTCTCTGGGCGTCCCAATCATGAAATTATTGCAAGATCGATTAGACAAGCCGAATCCCATTCAAAGAAGAATCAACCAAATCATTGAGCTTAATGAAGTAAGAGACAAGGCTTATGATAAGGTCCAAATACACCAGGAGAAGATGAAGAATACCTTCGACAAAAAAATAAAGGAGGATGTTTTCCAAGTCGATGACTTGGTGCTGAAATGGGATGCCCAACATGAAGATAAAGGGAAACATGGGAAGTTTGACCATTTATGGGTAGGTCCTTACCTTATTGCATCTCACAAAGGAGATAACGCCTTCATTTTAAAATATCCGGATGGGTCGCAGTATGAAGGAGGCACAATGAATGGGAGGTTCCTGAAGCATTACTTGGAATGAGGGGAATAGGTCCCATGTACCATAGTGTAAATACATTTCACTTTTCAATGAGTATAGGTGATGAATCATAAGATTTGAAACCCATGGAGAAGGCGCTAAGATCAGAAGAGGTAACCATCCTTTTAAAGTTTGTTTTTGTTTTAGATAGTTAGGTGATATAATATTTTCAATGGTTGAGGCACCTGGTCTACGAGGCTTCTTTGCTACCTCACTGGGAGGATAGCATCCCTCATGGACCCGGTTGTTAACACCCAATTAAAATTTTGACATGGGTGTTCCTTGCATTCTTTGGCCCCATCGAGAAGTGTCGAGTAGGAAGCAGAAGGAGCTGATGGCATGCACAGGGTAAGGCTCAGCAGTGGGATAGTTTGAGGATCGGGAAAGTAGAGCTGAGAAGGAGTGTTGGATGCATTAAAGAAAAGTCCCGATCGATAGTTGAAGGTGATCAGAGGGCAGATCAATGGCATCAGATCATTTCGCACGGCAAAATTGCTCGACCAAAGACCACTCTTCACCTTGCAAAATGGTTTAAAGGTCGAACACATCCAATGATCAAGATTAGACATCGTGAAGATCTACAGTCGAGAGTCATTTCGCAGCCCAAACTTACGAGGAAAAATATGTGAATACGGATTGCGAAAAGCGGTGTAGGTCATTTTGATCAATGGTGCTCGTATGGGAAAAGGCAGATCAACGGCTATACTTCATTTCACGATCTAGAGTAGCAAGGGAGGTAACAAAACTTCACCATGTGAAAAAGGGTGGGGTCCTCTCAGATTGACGGTCATGAATGGAGCTGATCCTGATCGATGACCAAGCTGCATACAAACAGAATAAGAACACGTGTAGAAATGGGAACCCCATATATCTACAGCCTGAGATTGCGAAAGGTGAATCTACGGTGCGAGGCACCTGGGAAATGAGCGAGGGTTATGTTGTATAAAAAAACTATAAAGAGGCCCATGTGAAGCTACAAAGATTTGTCTTTTCTGAACCCTCGAGGCTGTCAAATATCTAAGTCATGAACAGAGTGCCAACCCAGACCATCCAGGGGACCACGTTGCAGGACAAGGTAGGCCCTTGATTACTCTCTCAGTATTATTTAAAAAATTGTCTCAATGGGGGTGACGGTGGTGGGAGACAAGATAGAACCAGAGGTATCAGGTCGGGATATAGAGGAACACTTGTTAGATGTGAACTTTGATGTTTGTGATACCATCCTGATGGGAGAAACTATTGAAACCTCTGGGGGAAAATTGGAAGATCGTAAGAACCGGGGTATCGATACCTGCGGTGTTTTTAAGTCTTTCTTTCATTTATTCTCTATCGACCCAATGCCCTAGTTCTTTGAGTTTTTCAAGTGGTGCATAGAGAATTTATTTGCCACCAAAGGATTTATCATGAATAAGTCTAAGTCCAAAATCCTTTGCCCTATTCAAGCCTCCGTCATCCACAAAACCCTTGATATCCCTGACACATTCATAGATTTATCACAAGACTATCGGGAAGAAGACATTATACACTATTTTAGAGAGTCTACTGATGAAAGTAAAGAAGCCTTCTTGAAGAGATTTTCTAAGCCTAATAGTGGACCCCTTGACCTCTCTTACCCCATTGATCTCAGCCGGTTCAACGAAGAAAATCATTTGTGCATATCCCTAGCCAGTCAATTCCTAGGTCTAGATACTGATGCGTACGTCCCAGAGTCATTGCTGAGTCTTTTATTTGTCTTAGATACTTGCCCAGCCAAACCCAAATTTCCTGGACAGTCAATTCAGTCTTATCGCCTTAAGTTTGATGAGTTCTTAGCTGAGAACATTCATTCTAAGTTAATGAACTTCCACAATGCTAGAACATTCAGGTTCCGGTGCTTTTTGCTGAGGATGTCCATATCCTACAATGAGGAATACTTCCAGGTACCAGAGTTGGCCATCACCACTGAAATGGCCACTGATTACTGTAAATTCATGAACCAATTGATGGTCGAAATATATGAAGTTTTATTTCAGGAGAGGTTTCCTAGGGTGTTTCCAAAAATGAGGCAAATGCTGCAATTGTCGAAAACCAAGATGATAGGGGATTGGTTCCTCTCATATTTTGGGACCACCATAAGACTGTATGGCTTCGTACATCTGCCGTACATCTTGCTAGCTTTCTTGACACCTAGGATTTTCTACTTGGAATTAATCCAGCAAAAAACTATGGTCGAAAAGGAACACTTCTTGAGCTTCAAGAAGTGTTTGAATTTAATTTTTCCTTGGAAATTAGGACTATACACAGTCAGAAACAGGGTTGCACTGACCCTGGTCTCCAATTCGCTCAGAGGCATGGAATTTCTCCAAAACCAGGTGATAAATTATGATCTTCACTAGGTTATCTCCAAGAGAAAAACATCTCTCAAATGCTGGCCCTTTGAGCACACAAAGGTGCCTAGACTCAAAGAAAAAGTGAATTGGGACGATTTCCCTAATTCTTCCCCAATTGATACTAGCGCCGAGCAGGACACGGGCTCGCAACTGCCTGGAGAAATTTCCCCCCAACATGAGTTGGCTGATGTAGTTGCGATCGCGGGGGGGTATTCATCATTGGTCAGTTATTCAGCGAGTTTGATGAAAAGGGGGAGTACATAGCCCATGGACACTGATGAAGTGGACACTGCCAGCACCCCCAAGAAGTAGAAAATAGAGCCCAGATAGCAATTGGTGTAGAAGGGACATGCGAAGAAGAAGAATACAGTAAAGGTACAGCAACAGGTGGAGCTCGAAGCAGCCAAATTGTAGATACAGGAATACATATTCGAAGGGCAGACTCTGAGTGAGTTTTCATCCAAAGAAGAATGGTTGAGGTCTTACAGAGATAGAGCTGACAAAACCTTCGAGGAAATAGTAGAACTATACAGAGAAGCCGCGTGTTAGCCTTAGCCCAAAATGGCACTAAAACCTATACGGGATCATGCCACTGATACCATCAACTTAGCCTTGGCAGTAGGGAACAAGGTGTCTAAGGTCAATGTAAGCCTCTCTAAAGCTCCCACTTCTAACATCATACACCTGAACAAAGAGATCAGAGACATACTGAATACCAGACTGCTTAAATCTACTATACAATTGTCCAAGTCAGAGGAGATTAAGGCGAGGAATTCTAATCTTTTAAGGAAGCTGAATGTGGAAATCAAAGCACTTAAATCCCAAATCAACAATTTATAGAAGGAAGCTATACAAATGGAGGAAGCTGGGCAGAAAGGGAGTGTGGTCTAGAAAATGCTCAATGACAAAGATAAAGAGATACAGGCTTTGAAAAAGAGGTTAAAAAGCCCCAGCTCCCAACTTTCTCAAGCAGATGAATTGGCTGACTCTGAAAAGGAAAAAGAGGCTTTGAATTCTAGGATTACTGAAATCTAGGCTAAGCTATTGAATCTTGAAGAAAAGGGGGGGAAATGGGAAGCATATATCTAGCTCCTGACGAATAGAGAGGCAGAATTAAAAGCTAGACTAACAGCTAAGAAAAGTGAGCTTCAAAGCATGAATACAGAGAAGGAAATTCAATCCATAGGTACGACTAAATAAGTAGATGCTAGCTCCCTCTCCAAAGCAATGTCCCAGATAGGCCTGAAGGATACTGAGCTCGTTAAACTGAGGCAGCAAGTTGAAGAAGTAGAAAATGAAAGAGTTAAAGAGAAACAAGGTAGAGAAAAGGCTGAAGGAAAATGCCGAGAGCTGACTCAACAAAATGATAATTTGAGCCGACAAGTGATCAGAAAGCTTGCCTTGCAAGGCATAAAGCATATGATATGGGATCAGATCATCATAGAAGATGACAAGTTTCGACCCTATCTCCGTGTTGTTGAAGACCTAGAACTTGCTATGAGAGAAGCCAAGAAGTAAGTCCAGATAGTAGAGGCTGAAGTGAAAAAAAACCATTGGAGACCATAGAAAGTTCCATCACCTACCTAAGCTCCTTATTGAATGAGGCCTCTAGTAGTTACGGTCTTCAAAATAGGGTCGTTGTCATCTCTACAGCCCGAAAGGTGATAGCTAAACACAGGATGAAGGAAATAGTGTAGGCGAAAATGGAGCTCACTGAGCACAAAATCGGAGAGGTCATCAAGCTGTCTAAACCTTTGACGAGTAAGGGGCTCCCCTTATTCTGGGAAGAGATGGGTCCTTTACAGTCCCAGAAGGATTATAAAGAATGCCTAGTAAACTGTCGATCAAATCATAGCAAATTCCAATATTAGCAGCAAGCGTTGTCAAGGAAGACCATTTTTGACAAATTTGCTGATGATTTCGAGTTATGGTTTGACCTTAAGGCCATGTACTCCAAAGTCCCCAAGGCTTCATACTCGGAAGCGATGGAGCTCAAGGCACAATCTTATGACATGGCTATGGTGCCTCTGCCCAGTTTTGATACATGGAAAATCATCCACCAATATGGGTCAGTGAAGCTCCCAGCACACCAGTAGAAATAGCAGTGACAATGCACAAAATATTTTCCAGGTGTTGCTCGCTCACCCGAACAGTCATTTCTCTTAGAAGGGTTTGTATGGTAATCATCAACCAGATGGGAGTATGGGATATTCTTATGTCTTTCTCATCTCGCGCTCCACATTTCACTGTCTGGCCATTTCATACAAGCCGCATCCGATCTGCCACATAAGATTCTGTTAGAAGATGTCTTTTTGTTGTAACCAATTTTGAGTCCTGAAGGTCGGTTTGGGAAATCCAGAATGCTATAAATATACCTCCCGAAGAAGGAGATTGGGTTGAAACCATTGTAATCTTTTGTTGTGTATGTTTTTCAAGAAAGTTTTAATATAATCACAAAGGAAAGATCGACTTTTTTCACATAAGGATTCTTGTGTCGTTCACACTTACAGTCTTTTATTTATTTTCTTATGTGAATGTTATTCTAGTTTTCCTTTTCCATGCTATTTTTCTTTCATATCTAAGACTTAGGGTATAACAGCTCTGAATTCATACTTGCTATGCTCTGTCTGTTGTTTTCGGTATTCACCAAAGTTTCTTCCAAAGTTAATGTAGAATTCATTTCTCACAATGCTTTGCATTAATGGTTTGTTCATGTTCCTCTTTTTCACCAGACAAATATGAATCGACTGTGATCGAATGGCTACCTTTCCCTTGTGATGAAAACGTTTACATTTAAGTTCTGATTATATCTGTTTTATATCTTGACTCCATCACCCAATGATGTTGTGTTTTGTTTCAACCAAGTTTATAAGCGATTTATAGTTTCCATTTATATATATATTTGGCACTATCATACGTTTAGTGAGATATCCCTCTCAGAAGAGCAGAAGGCTAGTTCTCTCTTCAAAAGCAATTTTGTTGTTACCCGGAAGCGAGCCCTTCCGCAACCTTTCGTTCAATTCCCGTGCTAATAGGACTTATACATTCTAATATCAGTGGTCCCATGCCTATCAAATAAATGAATGGATCAAGGTATATTTTTACCTTCATTGATGATTTTTCTAGGTACACATGGGTCTTCTTTATCAAAAAGAAGTCTGAAGTCTATGAAAAATTCACTGAACTAAAGGCCTTGATTGAAAATGCATCTGGCCAAAAGGTCAAGATATTGAGATATGATAATGGTGGTGAGTATGTCAGTAATGAGTTGGTGCACATATGTTCCCAAAGTGGTATTCAGGTCCAGCATTCAATTCCCTACACTCCCCAGCAGAACGGTGTAGCGGAGAGGAAGAATTGGTCTCTCAAGGAGATGACCACCTGTATGTTGGAATCAAAGGAGTTGGATGAAAATTTGTGGGCTGAATCCATGCATGCTGCAGCATACATTAATAATATATTTATACACTCATATATGAAAGGTAATACCCCTCTCGAAGCATAATTCGGACACAAGCCGGATGTGTCGAATCTACAGCTGTTTAGGTCCACTCCATGGGCCCGAATTCCACTTGATAAAAGGAGGGATTTGCAACCGCAAAGAATAGAATGTCTATTTATTGGGTATCCTAATGAATCATCAAAATGTTTCAATATTTTAGATATCAAAATGAAATATATCATCATCGAAAGGAGTGTCAAGTTCGATGAGCCTCTTCAAGAGGTGGAACTAGTGAAGGAGAAAACTGCTGAATTTCCTTCCTATTCTACTGAATATTTGGATGATGAAATTGGGGGTGATGACCCTGATTTGGATCCTCTAATTTCTGATGTCAGTGTATAGAAAAAATCAGATTCTGAATCAGAACCTGAAGTACAAAATCATCTCCCAACTTGGGCCTGATAGACACTCTCCTCTGCAGGAGATAACATTGGAAATCTGGATGATCCAAGGAGAACCCGGTCTGATTTCCAAAGAGCATGTATTGCACTCTCTTTTATTGATTATTCACTGTCCTAATCTTGTTATTTGATGATAATTTCAGACCCAAATTCCTACTGCCATTCTCGGAAGGATACAATATGGCAACTTGCCATGGATGAAGAGATGAATTCTCTTCAAAAAAGCACTACTTGGGAGCTAGTTTCTCTTCCTCTAGGAAGGAAATTGGTTCAATGCAAGTGGGTGTTTCAGACTAAGGTTGCTGAATATGGAAGCACCTACAAATATAAAGCAATTCTGGTGGCAAAAGGTTTCTCCTAATTCGAAGGTGTGGACTACCATGAGACTTTTGCACCGGTTGCAAAAATGGACTCCATCCACCTAGTTTGGCAATTTCAGCATCTAAGCACTGGGAAGTGCATCATATGGATGTTAAGTCAGAATTTCTACATGGAGATATTCATGAGGAGATATACATGAGTCAGAATGAGGGCTACATCTCTTATCCATATTTGGTTTGCAAGCTAAAGAAGTCACTATACGGGTTAAAACAGGCCCCAAGAGAGTGGTATTCCAAGATGGATGCTTTCCTTCTCTTGCAAAACTTCCAAAGGTGTATATCAGATACAAATGTGTATATACAGTAGTATTATGGTCATTTTATTATTATTTTTTTATATGTTGATGAATTACTGATCATAGGTAGCACAGTTGCTTCTATTTCAGTCATCAAAATTGCTCTCCACAATGCATTTGGAATGAGCAATTTGGGGCTCGAAATTGAGCAAAATTCTGATGGGATAATGGTCACTGAGTCCAAATACATATAATACCTGTTAGTAAAGTTTAAAATGGATGAATGTATGCCTGCACAATTCCATTTCCTTTCAGGGATCAACCTTGAAGAAGGAAAAAGCACACCTCCCATGGACTGCATTATTTATCGACAACTGATTGGTAGCTTGTTGCACTTGAATCATTCTTGGCCTGATATATGTTATGTCATAAATGTTGTATCAGGATACATGCAGTATCTCCATGATATTCATTGGAAGGCAGCCAAGACTCAAGAGGATCCTCCAGTACATTTAGGGAACCAGGACCTACGACATTCACTATGCTACAGACTCCGAGCTAGAGCTAGATGGATACACATATTTCAATTGGGAGGGTGGTTCTATTGATCAAAATTCAAATTATGGATATGTCTTCATGTTTGGTTGTGGGCCCATTTTCTGGTCTAGAAAAAATTAGGCCGCCATAGCATTGTCTTCAATAGAGGCTGAGTATCGAGGAGCGGTGAATGCTTGCATCCAAGCTGTTTGGTTGCAAGGAATTCTTTTAGAGTTTGATATTGGTAGTAATTTTTCAAATGTCCTCTTCTGTGACAATAAAAGTGCTATTAATATTTCCACAGATCTAGTTACCAGGCAGAGGACGAAGCATGTAGAGATACACATGCACTATATCAGGGAGCTAGTGCATGACAGGACCATCATTCTACAATACTGCCCGACTGATGAGAAGATTGCAGACATCTTCACCAAGAGATTTTTAGCAAATAAGTTCACTTACCTCCGTTCATTGTTGGGGGTGAGTTCATCAGGGTGATCCAACTACTTTTAGTGTTCAACTTGAGTGGGGGTTTTTCCCACTGGTTTTTCTCTCTTTTCCTCACTTAGTTTGTTTTGAGCATTGTTTGAGTTTCAGTATTGTATAGGGTGACCTATGGCCTTTGTTGCTGAGGCTCTATCATTCTTATGCACTTTATGTTTTCTACTCCTCCTGATTATAGCTTAAGGGGGGGTCTTGGAGACATTTACCACCATACACACTCATTTTGGTCAATTTGGCCTAGTTAAACAACTATCCTAATTTTATTGAATTCATTGACAACATAGGAGCATTGTATGACATCAACTATCAACATGAGCACACCCACACCTACCTTCAATCAAGGAGGCTAACTTAGCCTTCTCCTTCATTCGAGGAGGCTAACTAGAGCACTCCGAGGGTTATCTGAGTGTCATCAATGCACTTTGTTGCTAGCAGATGGTTACAATCAGTTAAACAAAGTAGTGAAGGTGTCTCCCTTTATTAAATTGATTATTTAATGATTATTTAATGAACTAGAGTCAACAGGAGCGCCTCCAACCACTTTTGATGGCCAGTTACACTTCAGTTAACCTCATCGGGGTTCATTAGAGTCATTGATGCACTACCACTTGCTGGTTAGATTGCAGTGACATGTGTTTGAGCTACTTTCAGTTAGAATCAGTCATTTATTGCACTTCAACTTCAGTTAGGGCTTAGTTGAGTCAATTAGGGTTTTGATCAGTGGTTAACTTGAGTGTTTACTGTGGCTTACATTTAGTTAATCTAGACTCACTCATTCAATTTGAATGACGTAATTGGGAATTCCAATTGTCTTGGAATTCATGCACATGGCATGATTATTGTATTGTATCATCATTCTTTCATTTGACTATATAGAGTTTCTACTTCCATTGCAACACCATTTTTGCCAATTTTATGCATATTTGTCTAAATTCTTTGTGAGACTGTGTTTTCAGTTCCTAGATCACTGTGACCAATAAATACTCACTGTAGTCATCAAAGAGTTCAATGAGTGAACAAGTGTTAGATTTAGATAGACTAGTAGTTAAATTAGGGTTTCTGACCTAATTTTGCAAAAAACATTTATTTTATCTATTTTTAGTAAAACATATCCAATTTTTCAAGATCTGAATATTTTTGTAAAGGCTATAAATCCTAAGACTTATTTGAAACAAGTGTTTGACTTTGGGGACCTGTAAACCATTATCATTACCAAGCTTCTCATGTTATTCATGACCTAATATAAGCTCTTTTGCTATTATATGTTCAACTTCCATATCTTTAATGTTTTGTGCTTGTGCTTGAATGTCTGATTCAGGTTTATTCATGTTATCTAATATCTAATAGATGTCATTGTATTTGTATGTTGATGAGTTTAATTGGAAGTACTTTTCCTTGTTATGATTAGCCATTTATATGTAATTTATTTATATATGAATCTACCAACATAGTAAGTTCTCCATATGTTCACCCTATTATCAAACCTATGAACATTGGTAGTTAGAAGCCTTATATTTTGATTGAGTTGTATGCATGTCTTGAGTGTGTGAGGTCCTTTAGGTCATCTGACTTGATCCATTTAGAAAAACCATAAATTTTTTTAAGTTACCAGGCATCCTTGAGCTGCAACCTAGAGGAGTTTCGTGGAGTGATAACAGGCCTCTTATAAAGTACCTTTTTGTTTGTATATGAGCATGCCTAGGATTGTAGTCATATGTCACATATTCTTTATAGACTAATGAAATGAAATACTTCAAAGATTAAGCATGGATTACTTCACATAAGCTAGGGTTAGAGCTTCATGAGCACTCCTTTTATAAACCATAGTGAAATAAGTAAAACGTAGCTCATCTTCATCTTACATGTGTTTTGTACTTTCCTTTTCCATATCAACAGGCCTTCTACTCCATTTTCTAATGTTTACTAACCCTAGGACTGTCCATCAAAATAGACTATAAAACTACCTATTAGGAAACCATAAGACACACCTAAACCATTCTATTATAGCCTAAACCTTGCTAAAACCCTTTCCCTAGACTCCTACCTTTCCCTCTCTCTAAACAAAGGATTATTCCTTTCATTTCCACACTACTTAGACCCCCATGGCTCTCCCTATATCTCTAACTGTAATATTCATTTTGGACACCCCTAGAACACCACTAACTCATCCTAAGCTACCCTAACTTCTTGACTGAATATACTATTTAGGACATCCTTAATAGCCTTCTTACCCACCTATCATAGCCTAAGGTCACTTCCTTTCCTTCCTAGCTTACCCACTCACTAACGCCTCACCTCAAATTCATCCATAACCCAATTTAAAGTGGCACAAAGACACCCTAAAGGGATTGTATCTAAACAATCATTCCCATCCATACTTAAACAAATTTGATAGTGGTATATAAACATCCATAGCTTGGAAAAATACTAGAAAAGGCCTTGAATTGCTTGCAATTCACTGTGTCATTAAAAGGCAAGTGAATATTCTTTTTATCATTCCTACTTGACTGGAAATTACATCTTGGACTATCATAAGGCATTTTACTCGACTAGAAATTACATCTTGGACTGTCATAAGATATTTTACTTGACTGGAAATTTGATTTGGTTTAAGAGTCCCATTGGCTTAGAAACTTGGCACTTGTAAAATTGTTTATCACTGATGTTTACTTAAAATATTGTACCTTTGTCTTGACAATCTAAAAAGCAAAATATAGGACTGTCATAATGCTAAATATTTGGCTGGAAATACTTTTGTTTTGAAGGTACCTTTAACTAATTCAAAGTTCCATTTCAACTCTTGTTTATCATTAGTACTTGCATTTGGGATTGTACACTCACTTTGGCAAGCTCGAAATTAGTGTTTTGGACTGTCATAATCATTTTGACCTGGCTGGAAATCGTTCTTAATTTGACAGTCCTATCTTCCTGAATAGTGGATTGATTGGGGTCAATTTCAATGTATGTTGGTTGCAAAAGAGGTTGAATTTGTACGATATGATGATAACGTCCCATCAACACCACTAACATGATTCAACCACATGCATAATTTAAAAGAAAATGTCCCATAATGATAACATCCCATAAAAATTGTTCTTCCTTAACAAATAAAAAATGAAGCAAGTTCATGAATATGTGTCTTCTATAAAAGACACATCATCCCTATTGATCCCTCCTTTGGTAGTGACATGTTCTCTTTGGGTTGAAAGTCGCATGAAAATTTCATAGTATTAATGAGCTCAGAATCATATTGAACATGACTATTGTTGGATTGCATTTGTTACATCTACTTGGAAAACATTGGTTGTTGCAATTTTAACGATTTAAGGGTTAGCATGCATAACCTAGGGTATAGAATCAACGGGGAAACCCTAACCCCAACTGAAGCTTAAAGGTTAGCATGCATAACCTAGGCTTTATAATCAATGAGGAAACCCTGACCCAAATGGTGTTTTGGGGTTGGGATGCATAACCTAGGGTTTAGAATCAATGATGAAAGCCTAAACCTAGGAGTGAAACCCTAACACAAACCCTACCCAACCATCTCTTCTGGACTCTTATAAAGTACTTTTTTGTTTGTATATGAGCATGCCTAGGACTATAATCATATGTCACATATTTTTTATAGACTCACTTCCTTTCCTTCCTATCTTACCCATTCCCAACCATACTTAAACAAATTTGACAGTGGTATATAAACATCCATAACTTGGAAAAATAATAGAAAAGGACTTGAATTGCTTGCAAGTCGTTGTGTCATCAAAATACAAGTGAATATACTTCTTATCATTCCTAATTGTCATCCCTATTATCCTTCCTTTGGTAGCGACATGTTCTCTTTGGGTGTACAATCATGGTTTGAAGGGTTCTTTTGGCTAGCAAGTTCCTTTTATTTCAGATGATTTTTCTTAGTCATTATCTTGATGGCCTACACAAGTGCATGATGACCTATCCAAAGGTTTTCACTTAAGATAGCTAACAAAATAAACACCATTAAAGTTTACTTAACAAATTCAACCCAAAATTATCTCAAATTAGCATGCATAACCAATGCTAGAATCTATCCAATCATAAAGATAATACAAGTAAAATTCAAATCTCCAAGTACACAATATTTGGACAATTGACACAGTTTATATATATATGTATATATATGATATGTATGTATATATATTTGGAAACCATAAGTGACACTAGCCCCAAATTATCTCAGTTGTTGTCATTAAGGTATCAACACTATAATTGTTTTCCTCATTAGGTTTTATAAACCCTCATTGTATTTCATCATAGAAGCACATGGCCTTTCAGAGAAGTCTAGCACCAGTTTCGACGTCAACATGTATATCCTAGGATTTCCTCAAAACCTAGGTCTTTGACTATTGCATCAACACAAGCACCAAGACCTCCATGGAATATCAACTAAGCTTAAAAATATATTCTTATAAACAAGGCATCAAAATAAGCTCAAGACTTATCAAGTTAAGTTTTCCATGGTATTTTCCTAACCTCCATGTATCACACAAGAATAGGACTGCAATATCACCAAAGACATTATCTCTTTTATTTGTATCTTCTATAGGGTTGGAACCCTAATTCTACCTCATTTTCCTTCAATATATGTGTCAAATCACTTAACAAATTCAACCCAAATTTTTTCCAAATTAGAATTCATAACCAATGCTAGAATATACTCGATCATGAAGATAATATAAGTTGAAATGCAAATCTGCAAGTACAAAATATTTGGACAATAAGAACAATTAAAATATCACCAAACATTTTATAGTTTAAAATATGGTCAAACATTTTATGGTTAAAAGATCAATAATTAGTAAGATTCACCAAGGATTCTACACTTTAAGAAATTACGATCCTTAAAATTTTCCATGCTTAGGCTTAAACAAGTGGTTTTAGTAGAATAGGCATATTTGATGATTGCAATGTCCAAATTGAATAACACAAGTGTGATTGGATGCACAATGAAGTCACTAGGCCATGCAAAAGTAGTGGAGAGGGCCCACTAGAGGTAATGGCATGCCAGGATACCAATGGAGTCGACGGCTCATCGATTCGACCTCCAGTTTCCGAGTTATGTCGAGTTGAAAGTCGCATGAAAATGTTGTTAAGGGACACTTGGTCACTCTTAGTCTGGGAGAGAAAAACTAAATGGAGAAAAAATATTGCATGTCATTAGGTCTGAGATATGTGTATACCCAATGTAGATATGGGAACACTACAAATACTGACACGATGGAGGGTTTACAGAGTTGACCCACCATTGTGAGAGTTGCATTGAAGGAAACACCGCAAAACCCTAGTTTACAAAACCGATGCACAATGAAGTAATTGGGAGATGAAAATGTAGTGGATAGGTACCATTAGAGGTAATGACATGCTAGGATACCAACGGATTTGAAGGCTCGTCGATCTGACCTCTGGTTGCTGAGTTATGTCGAGTTGAAAGTTGCATAAAAATGTCGTTCAGGGACACTTGGTCACTCTCGGTCCAAGAGCAAAAAACCAAATGGAGCAGCAATATTGCATGCCATTGGATTTGATGGGTGTGTATGGACAATGGATATATGGGAACACTACCAATATTGGCATGGTGGAGGGTTTTACATAGTAGACCCACCAATGCGAGAGTTGCATTGAAGGAAACTCAGCAAAACCCTAGTTTATGAAACTGATGCACAATGAAGTTATTGGGCCATGAAAATGAATAGGAGAGGGCCCAATAGAGGTAATGGCATGCTAGGAAAAAAATGGAGTTGACGCCTTGTCTATCTGGCCTCCGGTTTCCATGTTATGTCGAGTTGAAAGTCACATGAAAATGAGGTCCATACAACCCTGGAAACAGTGTACCGGCTTTACGAAACCCTGTGCCGAGTGAATGGGGGTGGATTTCCCATGACCACCATGCCAAACACACCTTAAATATCCAATGGAATCAAAAATTGCTTCCTGGTTTGGTTTTTGTACCCCGACCTTGAATTGGCCAGGCGTCTCTAAATGGCTTTTGCAGGCCTACTGCAACTCGCTATAGAATCTTAACCGGGAATCCGATGGATGAACCGTTGGTTCCATTAGGATTATGGAATGATATTATGGATAGTATAGCCTCCCACATGACTCTGCACGGCCTAGGCATGCCTCTAGGACATATTTTTAAAACTAGGGTTTCACTCTAGTGGGGTCCATGCACCCGTGGCAACGGTGCACCAGCTCTGTAAAACCCATTGTTGAGTGGTCGGGGGTCACATGCCCATGGAGGAAATTCCCAAACACACTTGCAAGACCCAACAAATTTGGAAATTTCCGCTTGATTTGGTATGGGGGACCCAACCTTGAATTGGCCTAGGTGTCCCTCAACGGCTTTTGCAGGCATATTGCAACTCGCCATAGAACATTGACCAAGGATCCGATGGATGCACCGTAGATTTTGTTGGGATCATGGAACAGTATTATGGCTAGTTTGGCCTCTCACCCGACTTCGTACGGCCTAAGCATGCCTCCAAGCCATATTTTGAAAACTAGGGTTTCACCCAACTGGAGTGTAAGAACAATTACCCAATCTCATTCAATATAGCCATCTAGATCCTCTCTATTTCTAATTGCCTCCATCAATCTCTCATGCTATGAATGAGGAAAGAAATAACATACCTTGGTTGATTTTTTTTTTACATTGTCTATAGATAAATGTTTGTGCCAACAATCAAGTTTGTGAAGTGATAGACCATAGAACCTGGTTTGTAATCCACGAATACATGCCCACTAGTTCTTCTTGATTTCCCATGTAGTGTAATATATTCACCCTCAACCACCATCGATACAATAGGAAATTCATTGACTTCATCATCAATGAATGATCCATTCAGGATTTTCTTACCTCAAATGCATCGTCCCAACCAATAATCCGTGCCCCATTCATTGTCTTTCAGGGCAACAACTGCATATATGTGTACTGCTTGTAAAATATCTGAGATATGTTCATAGTCTCTCGAAATTGTTAACTGACCCTCCTCTAAGTGGGTTGTTTCATTGACTACATGTGGGTATACAACAAGTGACACATGATCCCAATCATCAACCCAATCCATGCATTCACATTCATCACATTCACCACTGCTACAAGGGTTGCAAAAGCAAGCAAGTTTTTGCGTCCATATTTCAAATAGGGGTTTTTTTGAGCTTCGAACTAAATGAAATACATGTGTTCCTTGTACTGTGCCGTAACTATAGGAACAAGATCAATCTATGTCAATCACATGCAAAAAATTTCTAATTGGCCTTCCTACCCTTGTTTATGTATGTTGCACTTTAGTTGGGTCTAACATTATTGCAGAGCATCATTGAACTATGGATTCTATATCTTTGATATGGGGGTTTCTAGTAAAACTCATCTCCTCCCTTCGTAGCATGGTCTTGATGCATGCGTTGACTCCGCCATGCTCACCTTTTTTGTGCCCAGTCTCAAAGTAGTTCCATATATGCAGCACATTATAAGTCTTGTGTAAAATACTCATCCATTGGAAGACTTGGGCATTTTTGAACTGGCCCGCACAACCATCTAACCATATCCTATGAAATTTTCATATGCTTAGCTAAGACATCAGTATTTCATTTCATTTTTCATAACAAAATCATATAAACAGGATCACTGAAAGATAGACAAGCACAACCATACAAAAGGAACACAAAGATTTAACCTGGGAAAACCCTAAAGGGAAAAACCCAGCAAAAGATTCCTCAATATAGATTCCCCAAAAATATAAAAGATAAAACCAGCAAGGAGATCAAAGATTGATCCTCCTCCTTCTCCAGCTACTTCTCTTCTCCACTAATGCGCTACACAAGTGAGAGTGTGTGCCATAAATGAGGAGCACTACACCTCTATTTATATTCATCCCTTCACTTAAGTTAACTCATCTGTCATGTAGGCTTGAGTTAATCATGTAGGCTCGAGTTACACATATAGGCTCAAGTAACCACACTAGGGTGCTAATGACCCACCTTTACAATTAGAGGGAACTGCCTCATGACTCTTATTAGTTCTTCCGATTAGCAGCATCGGGGTACAAATTAATACAAGTGGTTCTCCCAATAGGACCATCGGGGACCACAAAAAAATACATATAGAATATTCTTCGAATTTACAATATTTCAACACTCCCCCTTAATGAGAAGGGTATTCTATAACAACATCAACAACAACAATAATAGGAGAGAGATAGAGGACATCATCAACATCATTAGGGTGATACATCTATAAATCATTGGAAGCTTTTCAACATCATGTAGTCTTCATCTTCAATATTTAGTCTTCAGCATCATCAGTACTTTGACCGCTTCGATCAACAACATCTTCAGCATCTTGACTCTTCAATCAGCAGCAACATCTTCAGCACTTTGACCTTTCGATCAGCAACATCTTCAGCACTTTGACCTTATTTTTTTTTATCAACAACATCATCTTTAGAACTTTGGACTTTCGATCAACAACAACATCATCATCATCAAAATATCAGCATCAAAATATCATCATCATCACATTCTGATCTTTCAATCATAATCATCATTATCATCAGCCTCTGATCTTTCGATCAGAAACATCATCAACCGAACATCATCATACTCTATCAACTCATCATCATATTCTGATCTTTCGATCAGTACGTCATCATCATCATAATTTGATAATACGACATCATCACATTCTGATCTTTCAATCAGAAACATTATCATCATCATCGCATTCCGATCTTTTGATTGGAAAACATCATCATCATTAGCAACATCATAATCATAAGCAACTTCTGATCTTCCGATCAGAAAACATCATCATCATCATATTCTGATCTTTCGATCAGAGAGCATCATCATCAACAACTTCTGATATTTCAATCAGAGAAACATCATCATCATCATATTTTGATCTTTTGATCAAAGAACATCATCATCGTCAGCAACAACATCATCATCATATTCTAATCTTTCAATCAGAGAACATCATCATCAACAACTTCTGATCTTTCGATCAGAGAAACATCATCATCATCATATTTTGATCTTTTGATCAGAGAACGTCATCATCATCAGCAATAGCATAATCATCATATTCTGATCTTTCAATCAGTACGTCATCATCATCATAAAAACATCAACATGATCCTTCCTTTCGGAATTACGGGATTTAGGTCTTTACGGAGTTACTAATGATCCTTCCTTTTGGAATTACAGGATTTAGGTCTTTACAGAGTTACTAACGATCCTTCCTTTCGGAATTACAGGATTTAGGTCTTTATGGAGTTACCAACAATCCTTCCTTTTGGAATTACGGGATCAACACATTTGTGGAACTCAGATAATCCTTCCTATTGGAATTACAGGATCAACACATCTGTGGAACTTAGACAATCCTTCCTATTGGAATTACGGGATCAATTCAATGATCCTTCCTTTTGAAATTATGGGATTTAGGTCTTTACGGAGTTACTAACGATCCTTTCTTTCAGAATTGCAGGATCAACATAGATGTGGAACTCAGACAATCCTTCCTATTGGAATTATGGGATCAACACATCTATGGAACTCAAACAATCTTTCCTATTGGAATTATGGGATCAATTCAATGATCCTTCCTTTCATAATTACGGGATTTAGGTCTTTACAAAGTTACTAATGATCCTTCCTTTCAGAATTACGGGATCAACACATATGTGGAACTTAGACAATCCTTCCTCTAGGAATTATGGGATCAACACACGTTCTCGAGTACCGAAGTCACCGGATCCGTTCTGAACCGAATTTCAAGGATGATACAATCCTACCACATTCACGGGGATTGAGATCTCTGGATACATTTTGAACCGAGGTTCAGGGATGATGCAATCCACCACTTTCACGGGGGCTGAGACCTCCGGATACATTTTGAACCGAGGTTCAAGGATGATGCAATCCACCACTTTCATGGGGGCCAAGACCTCTGGATACATTTTGAACCGAAGTTCAGGGATGATTCAATCCTACCACTTTCACGGGGGATGAGACCTCCACATACATTTTGAACCGAGGTTCAGGGATGATTCAATCCACCACTTTCACGGGGGCCGAGACCTCCGGATACATTTTGAACAGAAGTTCAGGGATGATGCAACCCTACCACATTCACGGGGGCCGAGACCTCCAGATACATTTTGAACCGAAGTTCAGGGATGATGCAATCCCACCACATTCACGAAGACCAAAGTCACCAAATCTATTTTGGACAGATGTCCCAGGATGATACAATCCCTCTTCATTCTCAAGGACCGAGGTCACCGGATCACTTTTGGACAGATGTCCCGGGATGATACAATCCCTCTTCATTCTTGAGGACTGAGGTCTCCAGATCACTTTAGGGAAAGTTCCCAGGGATGATACAATCCCACTGCAACATCACTACTCCCCCTTTCAAGGAAGGTCTTTTCGAACAACACCAAGTTTTTCTCGAAAGTGTTCGAACTTTACCTGAGACAGAGGCTTCATCAGTACATCATCGTTCAAACCATCATCATATACATCTTCAGTATAGAAATACAAAAACATCATCTATATCTTTAGTATGGGAATACTGAAACATAATCATCTACATCTTATCTCGTATGTAGAAATACCGAATTTTTATGTGTTACAATCGGAACACAGGGTTCTCTGTCATCACAAATCTGGTTATCACATAGAATCATTGTAGTATCCATCTTCAGGTCAAAGAGACCTGTTGGCCTGATTTTATGAATCAGAGCCAATAAGGAGGTTTTGTCCACACAATCAACTTAGAGCAGCGTCCGGTATGTTTGGTTTAACAAAACCTCGCAGGTTATGGTCCTGCTACCAGCTAGTTTGTCTCTTAAGGAGAACTTAAAACCAGAAAAATCTAACCTATTCTAATACCTATCTTACCTAAATACCTAAAATATCCTAAGGTCGCTTTCTTAAGGAAAGACTTCAATTTTTGATAATTTTTCTAAATATGAAAACTTACTTATAATATGCAGTATGATTTAACAGTGCTAATTAAAAAATAAAATAAAATTTAAAACTAATTAATCTATCTATCCTATTTAACCCTATCTCAGCTGAGAGCAATTTTAAGACTATATTAATTATTAATCAATAACAGAAAACTGAAGTATGATCTAAACAAACATATTTAAATCATAACAAAAGTTACTCTGCTATGTAATAATAGAAATGAAATTTAACCTATAATCACACAGTCAACTTCAACTTCCAAAATTGATTAATAATTAACTATCAAGACCGTCATTTGAATTTGAAATAATGCTTATTTAAAATTCACTGTTAACATACAAATGAAATTTTAAATAAACAGAAAAGTATATCATTAAAACTGATGTTTATAGTGAACACACTAATAAACAAAACCATAATGAAATATTTATTCAACAACTAACTTGAGATGATAAAGTGAGAAAAATATTTAAACATCAATGTGTCACAGCACACAGAGTTCATATATAAACAGAAGAAAACAAACTGAAATATATGTATATATATATAAATCCAAAAAATGAAATACCAGTCACAGTATCATTTGCAGATGTCCAGTATCATTCACATGAAAGCTTCAGCTTCAAGTATAATGTAGTACTAGTAACAAAATATATTTCAAATGAGTTTTCTTCACAAACTCCATCCCCCTCGAGTTCATCAAAACTCTTCACTTATATACTACTAAGAGTCGGTTTTTTGCTATAAAAGTTTCCTGCTACATTATAGGGACTATTTAACCAAAAGGGCATCTAATTACACCTATTACTAGAAATAGAAATCGACTAGCCTGAGTCGAGGTATCTCAGAAAGTTCTTGACCATTGATAAAACTCCATCTTGTAACAAATCAGCCACATCTCCATGCCATCGTATAACCAAGTCCCGAATTTCTGGAAAAGGGCGATGATGAAACTTCCTGCATTAAATTCAATCAACGCATCATATTAAAATGAATTTAACATAGCTAACAGAAATACTTAAAAATTATAAAGGCATGCCTGTTAAATCTCCGATTTTACAGGCATGCAAAATCGAAATAACCATTACCTGTTATGCTGTGACATAAGAGAAGAGAAAACTATTAAGCCTCATTATGAAGAGCGACTACTCTTCTAGCTTCGGCTAGTTTAGCCTTCAACCTGATAATTTTAACATTTTGTTTTTCAATTCATTCCAGTAGCAGCTGATTTGTATTTAATATTGATTTCTTGGATTTCTTGTGTTGATTCTTTTTCATGTTCGCCTTTTTCCACCTATCAATCCATTCTAGCAATTCTTTCCTGAAAGTTTTGTTTTCTTCCTCCAATAAGGCTGTGTTGGATAGACACTGTTTAAGCTTCCCTTTAAACTCTGTGATTTTATCTTGATAAACATTACCTAATACCTGTTGCAGAGTTTCGTCTTCTTTAGTTACATTAGGAGAACGAGGAATGTCACAATGCTGATTGTGTAACGGTTCAAGATCTACAGTGTTAACGTTTATTTCTGGTTGATTGCCCTCGACCTCACCTGATTGCACATCACTTCCCTGCACAGTAGCAGAATTCCCTACATCCGTTGTGTTAGGGACAGACATCGGAATATCATCCTCAATATTTACAACTGTAGGTTCAGTAGCTGTAGATTTGGAAGTCTGTTGATCAGACCTATATCCTAGAATCGAATGAAGATTATGCATGCTCCTAGTGACTCTACGCGAAAACGATAAGTTTTCAAAATTCAACCCTTCCTTGTCACAACAAACCTGAGCCAAATGGTTCAACTTATGCATAGAATCTTTATCACATTCATCAGGTTAATCAATTTCACCTTCGGCTAATCCTTCTTTTAGTTTTGCAGGGTTTCCATCATTCTTACCAGGTTCGGGTTTATCCAATATTTCCCTAGAATTGCAAGGAACTGAAACCCTATCAGCATTTTCATTAATCTCATTATCTATGGGCGTGTTTACAACCTCTGGTTTCTTAACCTCTGAGCTATTAACCTCAGTATTTATGACCTTTCGTCTTCTACGAGTTCGAGGATATGGATTGGGCCAATACTGTGTCGGTCCCAATTGACAATCAACTAGAAACTTATCCCATGACACACCTTTAGCAGATAATTGGAATTGCAGTAAAATTTTTATCAATCCATGATGACACAGACTACTGTCAGGGTTATTGAAATTCCTAATAGATTGTGACATTTTCTTAATACTTTGCCAAAGATAGAAGGGCAAATTAAGTTTACAACCCTTTACTGCTAACAGCAACCGTAAATGATACAAGTGCAAATTGGAATAGCGTCCACATCATGTCACGTACCTTACTAAGATTTCATAGTAAACTCTCCATTCGGGCTTTAGAAATTTCACAGGTACGCCTATCCTCAGCTTTGTTTTATCTGGTAATGGCATTAACAAAGCCAAACACTTCTTCTTGTTGACCATAGTGCCCTTGAACCAGCGTTCACCCACTTGTGGGAGTTTCGTGGCTTCAGCAATTTTATCTTCGTTGATAACAAATTCGAAACCCCCAATTCACACCCTATCATCTTCAAAACTCATTGCGAACATCTTAGTAATTTCCACATGGTGACCATCAAAACACCTAAAGAAATTTACCCATCCCATTTTCTCGAATCTCTTGGCAGCTTCCTGGTTAGCTTCAATAAGTTCAAACCCTAAAATCTCAAAACGATTCAGAGGAGACATGGTTTCTCCAGTACTTTCTAGGCTTCGTTGCGAAATGAATGGGGAAGTGAAAACAGAGGGAATAGGTATCCATACACACGACATGATGGATAATCTTCACATGCTTCAAATCTAATCGGAGATCTAATCTCTGAACCTGCCATTTTAGCGGGATTTCATGCAGTGATAAATGTTACAACTTCACACTACACCATGATTTATGCCAGTTTATCTACGTTTGACCATGCCTGTTAGTGATAACCACTTAACTTGGCAAACTAGCGATACTGAGACTGATAGAATCATCATTGCAACCATTGATTATTGACAGTGGTTCATAACTAATAGGTACAACAGCGTAATTTGAAATGACTGTTAACGTTTAACACTGTCAACACGATATTACCATATGCATACAACTGTCGACTCTGTCAAGGGGTGAAAGCCACGTTTTATACCAGCTCATCGATCCAAATGATTGATCGCTTATCAATTTGACAATTGGTTTATTGCATGGCCAGCTAATCCAAACAATCATCATTATTTTATCATGTTACATAGTGGTATGA